>JAHBCN010003926.1:40000-69319 GCA_019359885.1 Listronotus oregonensis
ATACTTTTTTTTACATCAAATGTTGTAATTTCAGAATTATAGAGAAATTGGGAAGCTTTTTGTGTGTAAATTTATGAATATTTTACACACAAAACAGTTACTTTGTTTTTAGATGTTATATAAAAATAATTTTTAAAAATTAATTTTGAAAAAATTGATTTAAGAAATAAACTTAGAACCCAATTACAATGGTGAATTGTAATTACTCAGAAAAACTCAGATTTTATTCTAAAACTTTATGCGTAAATTTTAATTACACAGAAAAAGCCGGGACGGGGTCAAGGGCGTTAGGACGCCATGATCAGGATGAAAATTGGGGGTCAGGTAGGGGTTATGTACAAGATGCATGTAAAAACATCGTCTGCACCTAACTTTTGCCCCATCAATCTTACGCCTACCTACCGCGGATTCTAAATATTCAAAGTTTCAATTAACCCCCTAGATTTTAATCGTAAATCGTCTGCCATTCAATAGTTTGTTTTTTACCAACCAAACTTATTGGATACAATGGCAGGCTGTAAAAAATCGTTAAAAGTCATTACTTTTTTTTGAAAATTAAAAATAGTTTTGCAGTTATATGTATACATCGTATTAGGCTGCCATTTGTTTTATTCAATATTTGAACTGTTAAGTTTATATTTAAAAAACTTTTACATTAAAAAATTTTCCCTGAAATATTGTGAAAAATTTGTTAAATAACTTTATCAATTTTTAAAAATCGGAAAACAGTCTGCCTTTGAAAATTCGTCAACTCATGCAACACGTTAGTCTTAATTAGCCCTAACCTATTTATTTCTTTTTCCAGAATTTTGATTTTTACACTAAATTGGCACAAAATATTTCAAAAACACCTTTTAAAAACTTGTTTTTATATTTATTTTACACCTTTTTTTCATTTAATTGCAAACCTCCACTTTCACACGCAGGAATGTTTCCCCAAAAACCCTGAAAACCCTAGGGAATCATGGCCGCCCCGGGGTTAAAAGTAAAGCTTCCAATTTCATGGAAAAATGTTTTATAAAATATTGTTATTAGTGTAAAAATCAAAATTGTATAAAAGAAGGGGAAATATAGTGAAAATAAGGTTAGTTTGATTTTAACTTTGATGATGAATATCTCGAAAACGAAACGTGGCCGAAAAATATTTTTCGATTTCGTAATCAGCGCCCCCAAAAAACCCTTGTATACCAAATTTGGTCAAAATCAGAGGAGGCAACTTTTGGCAAACCTATCTTATAACGGGTTCCCAAGTTTTCAAGTAAGTTTATTTACTATTTTTATATAATTTCATAAAAATAATTATTTTATTATAATCCTTAAAAAAATTAATTTTATTAAAATTTAAACCTTTTTTTGTCTTTTCATGTTTTTGTTACTATTTTGCAAGAGCAGACTAGCTCTCTTGGGCCCCACTGAAAAAAAAATTTAAAATCAGTTAAAATACATACAGGTAGCCGGCCTCTGGCTCTTAGACTATTAAATGAATATTGAAAGTAAAGTTTTTTGAGAAATTGCAAATACAAAATGTTTTATTTGTTGTTCACTCAATGAATACCTAACACTGATTTTTTATAGTTTGGTATGTGTTTCTACTTAAAAACAAACCTACCTTAATCGCGACTTGATTTTACATAATAGTTATTTATGATATAAGTGTTAAAAGTACAATTTTAAGGGACGAATGTAAAAGTTTGCAGAATGAGAAAAGCTAGTTCTGTAACTCACATGAGTCTTTTAAAAAACTGCTTTCAACAAATTTAAAAAATAAAAAAAAAAAATTTAATTTTTTTATATAAAAGAACAAAAAAACCAAACCCCCCGGGGGAAGGGGGGGAAAAAAAACAAAAAGTTTTTTTCTGAAAAAAAAAGGAAACCCAAAAAAAAAAAATAAAGTAAAAATTTTAAAAAAATTTTTTTTTTCAAAATTAAAAAATTTAGATAGGATGGGTAGAAGCTGGGGGTGAGCACAAAAAAAAACATAAATTATTGGAAAAAAAAAATTATTTTTTTTTTTAAATTTTTTATATAATTAAAAAATTTTAAATTTTAAAAATCTCTGGAATTTAAGTTGTTAATTATATAAATAATTAAAACCTTTTTAATTTTCCCCAAAAATTTCAATTTTTTTTGTTGCTTTTTATCCCTGAGTTTGGGGTACCCTATCTCAGTTAATAATAATTTGAAAAAAAAAGTTATATAAATTTTTTTGGGGAATTTACGTTCTACAACTTTTTTTAAAAAATTTTTTTTTCTAGGACTTACCGGTTTCAAAAAATTTAAAAAAAACACTTTTCAAATTTTTTTTCCCCCCTTCCCATTTTCCCAAAAAAAAATTCAGTTTGTTTAGATTCTTTAAAGTAACCTTTTTCAAAAAAAAAATTTCCCCAATTTTTAAACCCCCTTCACTTAAAATTTTAAAATTTTTTTCTACAAACGCAATAATGTTTTTAAAAAAAATTAAATTTTTTTAAAATTGAAAGATATTTTTTTCAAAGCATTGTTTAAAAAAAAATTTTAAAGTTGACGTTTTTAATAATTCTAAAACCTGGGTTATATTTGGTTTTAAATTTTTTTTAAACGCTTTTTTTTTTTTTTTGTTTTGCCTTTTTAGTTTTTTTAAATTAATTAATAAACAAATAAAGCTTTTTAAATTTTTGTAAAAAATCTTTTTTCTTTTAAAACCAAAATGGGTTATTTTCCCCCAAAATTTTTTTTTCCCCCGTTAACTTCTCTTCTTTGATTGACGTATAATTTGTGGCAAAAATAAAATTTTTATCTTAAAAAATTTTAAAATTTTTTAAAAAAATTTGAGTCTAAAAAACCCTTTTTTAATTTTTTAAGGGGGCAAACGATTTTAAAAATTTCTTTGACAAATGATCAATAAATAACGAATTTTTATTCTATTGTCCAAGTGTTTTTCCAAGTATATTTACCTGTTAAGCGCACCAAATTATTAAGTATTTATTTTGCGTTAGCACAACAAATTACAGATTCTGGATGCAAAAATAATCGATATTTAAGCTTAGTCAAGCCAACATAGATCATAATTAAATAATTTAAATCTTGATAATCCAGTTTCTTATGAAAAGTGTCGTTAATAAAATAAATTACCCAATAAATAATTTGTTAACGATTGTTTTTAACCAGATCAGATATACATTTGTACCTTCAAGAAAAATTTCATCATTTTTTTAAACCCCCCAAAATTTTTTTTTTAAATTTTTATTATTATTCTTAAAGAAAATTTCTTTATATATATATATATATATATATATATATATATATATATATATATATATATATATATATATATATAAAATAAATAAAATATAATATATATTATAAAATATATATATATATATATATATATATATATATATATATATATATATATATATATATATATATATATATTAAAAAAATTAAATTACCCCTTAAAAAAAAAGCTTTTTTTTCTTTAAAGTCGGGGGAAAATGGGCCCTTTGGAAAACAATAAAATACTTTTTTTTTTCTTTAAATTTTTTTTTATATTCCAAACATAAAAAATAAAATTAATACTTTATTTAAAAAAACCTTCCCTTTTCCGGATCCATTTTCCGAAAAAATTTCCCCCCTCTACAACCCATTGATTATTTAAAATTTCAACAACTAGTTTATGATTTGTCCAGATTTGTTTTTTTTTCAATTGTTAATTAACTGAATTAATAAAAATGTTTCCCCCAAAATGCGGAAGCCTATGACTTTGGGGGCCTTTTTTTTCCAGGTTTTTAAAATGCTTGTTTAGCTGAACGAAAAATATGCTACTAACTACCCCCCTAGAAGGCATTTTAGGAAAGGGATTTACCCGTTTGTCTAGATGTTTCCCTAAACAGGACGGGCATCCTATTCCAGCGCCTGAAGATATTGGCGAATTTAAAAAAACAATATTATCAATTTACTTGCATATTTTCAGTTTTAAACCAATGTAAGCCCCGGAATAAAGCTTTGGATTTGGGGGAAATTTGTAAAACGTCGGTGATCTAATTTTAATAGACCATAAAATAAACCCCTATCTTTTTGATTGCATCAGGCTTTTTCGGAAACTGTTTTGGGGCAAAATTAGACCACTATTACTGGTTAAGAACGATGGTCGACGAAGATCTCCATTTTTTGTCCCACATATTTTCCCCGACGAAGCTACGTTTACGAGCATTGAACAATTTGCATAATATGCTTTTTGGGCCGTAGATAATCCTCACTGGATAAAATAAAGTAAATAACAAAATCGATGGGGGAATGTGGGTGGCATTTTGGGTGACCGTTTTTTTTTGGGTTTTTTTTAAACAAAGAGATTTATTTGAACTTTAACAAACCCTTTCCCCCTTTTTTGAAAACGTTCCTCTAAAAAACAAGAATAAACATGGGTTTCCCCCCATGATGGATGTCCGGCACACTTTTCCCCAGAGAGTTCTCTTCTTAGACCAGAATCACACAAACCGTTAAAAAAGGAAGGGGGAAAATTTTTTCCCCTGGCCAGCTAGATCCCCAGCCCCTTTCTGTGCTCGATTTTTATTTAGGGGGAAAGTAAAAGACATTGTTTTTCAGACACGTCCTTCTACCCCAGAAAATATATTTGGGATTCAAAATGCAAAACCCCCAAAATTTCCCAAAACCTGAAATTGAAGCACCCCCTTTAAAAACACCCACCGTAGGCTAAATTGTTCTTTAAAAATTTTAAAGAAAGCATTTAGAACATTTGTAAAGACATTTCTTTTTTTTCCTTTTTTAAAAATAATGTGTTTTTTTATAATTTTTTTTTTTAAAATTTGTGTTTTAATAGTGTTCTTGTTTCATCTTGCTGTTAGCACGTTTGCTTTTAAATGGGTAAAGTTTTTAAATTAAAATAAAAACTTTTTTTTAGGGGCCCAAAACCAAAATTTGCAGAAAAAGCATTTGTTTAAGGGGCCCAACTTTAAATTTTTAAAAAAAAAAGGGTTTTTTAACTCGAAAACGTTTTAAAATATCGAACGGGGGGTTTGCCAAAATTTAGCCGTTTTTTTACTTTTAAAATGCCGAAAAAAAATATCCCAAAAATTTTTAATTTTTTTTTAAAAAATTTAAAAAAATGAAACTTTTACGAACACCCCCCCTTTTGGAAAAAAAAAGGAAGAACTGGGGCCATCACTTAAAAAATTTTTTTTTAAAAGTTTAAAGATTCCCCAAAAAGAACTAAAGTTGAGTAAATTTGGATAATGGGTACGGAAGTTAAAAAAATTTTTAAAAAAAATATATTTACCAGCTCCCCCCCCTTTTTATCGGGGAAAAAAAAAAAATCTTGAAAGCAAACTGACGAAAGGGGTGAACTTTTTTCCCCTTTTTCAAAATAGAAAATTTAAAAAATTTTTTTTAAATTTTCAAATTTTTTTTTTTGTCTTAGCATTTGGGATCAAAAGGGGCCCTTTAAAAGTTTTTTAAAAATTTTCGTTTAATACCCTTTTTTGGGTTTAGTATTTAAAATTTTTTTTCCCCCGGGCTCTAAGGCCCATGGTTTTCGTAAAACTCCTAAAACCCTTAAATGGGCACCCTGTATATATATATATATATATATATATATATATATATATATATATATATATATATATATATATATATATATATATATATATATATATATATATATATTTATAAATTTTCAAAAAAATATACCTACTTATAACAATCTTCAAACATAAATTAACAAAATTATTTTAAAATTTAACAATATTAAAATTAAAACCTTTAATAAATTAAAACAGCCCAAATATCTTTCTTAAACATTAAGTGACCCCCCAAAAAGGGTCCAAGATGGATGGTCTTTTTAAGAATTTTAGGTTCTGGTCATGGGACCATATTTCCCATAATTGGTGGATGAAATTTAACTACAAAGATGTCATTCCTTCTTAACAAGGATGGGTATTTTTAAAGGTAGATGGTCTATTGATAAAAAAATTTCATCTTTTTAAAGATCACGAAAATAATAGTTAAAGACATCGGACCGTCTAGATTTAATTTTTTTTCGGAAAAAATTAAATTTTTCATTTTTGTTTTGGCCTATCGGATCGTCCAAATGCCATGAGCACAACGATGTTTAGCTGTAAGGACGGTTTTTTTTTTAAGTTTGGGCCCCCCGAATGTAATCTAAAGATTTTATAACTCGTTGAATAGTCCAATACGTTTAAATGGTTCTTGCTTTAATTTGACGGTGTATCCAAAAAAAGGAAAGGAAATGGAAAATGGGGGAAAACATATACTGTGATTTTATTTTCTTGTTTACTGATACATTTTTGTTTTCAGTTGTGTTTAATTATTTCAGTTAAAAGGGAATATAAAGGAATTAATTTTTGCAAAAAGCATAACTTTTTTGTATAAGTTTTAAATTTCGCTCTCACAAAAGATTATATAATTAATATAATTAACAAAATAAAGGTTTATCGACCAACTGCACGACGAGGATCAATGTAAACCACAAATACATTAGATCAATATATGTCAGTGATTATAATTAAAATTCCAAACAATTTGCAACAAATATTCTAGCTTGCTTTTAATTAAACAGCACACAACTTGGTATCCATAATATTTCTCACCGCAAAACAAACCACTGTCCAGCGCCAGTTTGCCATATATTACTATATTCTCCCGATCCGCCTGTTTATCGAAAGCAACAAAGCAATGCTTTTAAAGGAAAATAAACAACCAAAATAAAATATGGTTTTAAAGTCAATTATTTTAGAAAAACGTTACTTACTTCTTTTTACAGATTTTTACCTGTATACGATTTAACAAAAACACTATGATTTTTAAAAAGACACTTAAAAATAAAACACAAAAATTATCGAAAATACCACAGCTATCAAAAATATTATATGTCAGGATTACAATTGGCAAAAATAGATATCTGTCGACACCATTGAATTAGAAATATATAAACCTGCAATTATGTCACATTTTTTAAAATAATATAACCACCATTAAAATTATGTTGTTTTAAGACGTTTTTTCTTGAGTTTCCAGTAAAGCATACTGACGACTCCAATACAAGTTAATAGAATTTTGATAGTTGGGTCCGACACGATAATTTAATATAAAAAACAAAAGCTTAAATTAAAAAAAAGAGTTAACGCGATTTATTTTTAAGTAATCTTGAAAACAGTATTAACTTTTTATCCTACGAACTGCTACATGTTAAAGAATAAATACAAAGTTTTTTTAATTGTTTTTTATGGGAAAGTCTACTAATAAAGTCAAAACCTAAGTAATAACATATCGTGAGTATCTTAAGAAAAGTAAGTAAAAAGGGTAGGTATTAAAGTTTTAAAGGAGAAGAAAAGATCTCTGCAGCTAGCTGGTTGCAAAGTCTAGCTTCCCTAGAGATAAAGAAATGAGCAAGGTGAAAATGCATGGGGGTGAAATAATGTTGCTCTATTAAAAGTTACAAAAAAAAGCTGGTTGCAAAGCCTGGTTTTCCCTAGAGATAAAGAAATGAGACAAAAAAAAAATGAAGGGGGTGAAATAAAGTTGCTTTTTAAAAAAGTTTACGGGGGAAAGAGTACAAAATTTTTTTTGGAGCAAAAAGGCCTTACATTTTAAAAGGGGCGGTGCCCCCACAGCTTGTCATTGAACTGGGAAAAAAACCTTTTTTAATAGGATGATTAAAAGGCGTGAAAAGGGATTTTTAAAAAAAATAAAAAAGGGATAATTTTAAAATTTTTAAACCCCCTTCCCCGGGGGATTTAATTTGGGGGGAAAGGAACCCCCAAAACCCCAACCCGAAAGTGTATTTTCATCTATAGTGTCTAAAGAGATTCATAAAAAAACTGGATAGTAACATCTCGAGAAAAACTCTTTTTCATACCCCTAAACTTTGAGTGACACGATTTAAGTAAAGTTGCCTCCTACAGGCAAAAAAAATGTTAAAAATTTTTTTTGGGGGAAAAATCCCCTGGAATCAGTCGAAATTATTTGTCGTTTTTGGCGTTCCATGAGATAGATATTTTGGGGGTCGCCCCGATGCTATAATTTCTTAAAACAATGATTCTTGAGTTGTCCCCTTTTTTCACCCCAGGAGCAAAAATCTCTCCCCCGCTAGTTGGTTGCAACGTCTGGGGTTCCCCGGGGATGAAGAAATGAGCAAAAAAAAAAGCATGGGGGTGAACGAATGTTGCTCTATTAAAAGTTACTGGGAAAAGAGTAAATTGTCAAAATTTTTTTTGGGCAGAAGGCCTTGACATACATTTAAAAAACACAGGACAAGTGCCCTCCCGCTTGTAATTGAACGGGGAAAAAACTGTTTTTTTGGGGGGGGGTGATTAAGGCAAGCGCGTAAAAAAAGGGACAAATCCAAAAAAGTGCAAAATGGGATAATTTCAAATTTTTAAACCCCCCTTAACGGTGTTTTAAAAAATTGGGCAAACGGAGAAAAATCAACACCTAACCCGGGGAAATGTATTTTCATCTATAGTGTCTAAAGAGATGTCATAAAAAAATTTTCAAGAAAATCCCCAGACAACTCATTTTGCATATCATAAATTTTTTGTGACACGTGTTAAGAAAAGGGTTTTTACAGTGTCAATAGATGTTATAACTTTTTTCTTTGTTTGCACAAACTGCACGAAAAAACAGTCGACATTATTTGTCGTTTGGACGATTCCATGAAATAGATAGTTCAGGAGTCGTACATAATTTTTAAAACAGTGATTCTTGAGTTTCCCTTTTTCCGCAGGAGCGAAAAAACTCTGCAGCTGCTGGTTGAAAGTCTGGCCTAGAGATAAAAATGAGCAAGGTAAAATGCATGGGGGAAAAATTTTTGCTCATTAAAATTACTAAAAAAGTCACATGTTAAATTTTTGGAGCAAAGCCTTAACAAATTTTAAAAAAGGGACGGTGCTACAGCTTGTCATTGAATGGGAAAAAACTGTATTTTAAGAGTAGGATATTTAATCGGAAAAAAATTTCCCTTTTTTTAAAAAATAAAATGCCTCCTTATTTTATCACACAAAGTATACAAATTAAAGATAGAAAATTTTTTTGGAAAAAAAAGGGACCAGCTTTCTTAAACTGCTGTGCGGGGGTATGTGTATTTAAGTTAAACTACTTACCGTTAAATTATTATTATTTAAAAAAAAAAGAATTGAGATGTTTCTTAGACTGGTGTTCCAGTTAATTTTAAAAACACGACGCATTCAACCGGAATATCTCCACCGTCTTATGAATACTAAATAAGCAGACTACAAGGGTATTTTTTTCAAAACTAGTGAGCATAAGGGGGGACCCGATTATGCATTAAGTGCATAAGTTTATCTAGGTCTAGACAAAATAACGTTTATTAGAAAGTTCCAAAACGATGTTTAAAAAAAAAATAAAGCAATGAAGTTCCAGAAACATCATATTTAATTTACATCATTAGCTATAAACTTTGGTCAAAAAATAGTTAAAAAATTTGTATCCCTAGATACCTCATCAAAATACCCAAAATATCTCAAACTAAAAAAGCCCCGAAAAAACAGAGTTTTCACAAAATGGTTTTGTCAAATAGCTAGAAGACAAAATAGCTTAAAAACAAAATAAGTTTAAACCAAAAAAAACCCAACTCTCTGATCGCCAAACATTTTTCCAAAAGGTAAGTAGGAAAAACCCTTTGGGGGGGCCGCTAGAAGTTATCTTTTTTTTAATTTGGCCTTTTTTTTAACATTTATTTTAAAAAAGTCAGTTGGGGCGTTACCTTGGGGTTTACTAGTCCCCCCAGTGCCCCCCCCTGATCCATCCACCGGGGATACCAGATGATGTTCCAACCCTCCGGGGGGGATCAGGTTGCTGCCACCATTCCCGATCTGGCCTGAAGTTTTTTGGATATTTTGGGGGAAACACCGGTCTGTTTTCTGCCCCGGATGTTACCGCCAACCTGATTTTTTTGTTTTTTGTGCCCAAAAATGCGAAGACCCAGTTGGGTTTTTTGGAAATCGGAAGTAGGTCTTCCCTCTCCCCATCACTATAAGTATAAGGGCACTCCATGGCCGCTGTTGGGGTTTTTTTAATTTCCCCTTTTATAGCAAAAAAGCAATTCTCTGTACCTTGACCAGTTCGGGGAACAGCAGTTCTTTGTCGCATTTTTGTCCACCATAAAGTGATGCGTATGATATCATAGGCCTTACCACTATGGTGTATAACCCAAAAAAAACCTTTTTTTTAAATGTTCTCCAAAGGGGCCCCTGATTAACATAAGAGTCATCTTCTTTTCTTTATTATTTTCTGAAGATGATGGTTCCAGGTTTTGGGGGCGGGGGATGACACCCAAAAATTTACTTCTCCCACAATCTTGATTTTTTAAAATTTGGATCAGGGGTTTTTCCCACTATTTTTTTCCTTTTGGTGAAAGGAATGGGGCCGATTTAAAGGGGGTTTATGTTTACCCCCTCCTTTCTCTCCTCTGGAACCCCGCGTTTGGGCCTGTTGTTTTTTCCCCCTAACTTTTGGGAATTTTTTCCTTGGGGGGCCATAAACGAGATCGTCTGCATATTCCAATGTTTGGTGCCCCACAAGTTAAAGGAAAAAGTAGGTCCCCCAAAAAGGTCCATAGCAGTTTTGACAAAACCCCCCCCTTGGGGGGAAACCTCCCAACCCGAGCTACAAGGGGTTTCTTAAAAAATTGATATACTGATTTGCTCTTAAGCATGCAGTCTATCCACCTAAAACTTTTGAGTGGCCCCTTTGAATAGATGTTGGGGACTTTGAAAAAACGCTCCTTCTATCCCCAGGAAGGCACACATTAGTACCCCCCTTGTTTTGAGGCATATTGGGTTTTTTTCTAAAAACATGTAATTTTTTCTGTGGACTTACCTGCTGTGTATGCATGTATGTCCTTGTGTAAAAGGTCTTTCGTGGGCTTTCCCCCTAATGCGCCTACCAAAACAACTTTTTGGGGTTTTTTTAAAAAAAACGACATTAGACTTTTGGTTTAAAAATTTTTGGCCCCATCCGCCGGGTTTTCCCCGGGTTTTGGGGTTTGAATGCTTTTTTTGATTATTTTTTGGGTTGTTGGAAAAACCCCCAGAGCTAGACTGCCTCTTAAAAGTAGAAACAGTCTATGTAGTAAAAGCTCTGGGTCCTTTCTGGAGCATTACTGGATAAATGCCATCCTTTCCCGGGGTGTTTTAAAAAGGTTCAAATGAGTTTATCGCCCATTTAATTTTGTCTACTTTTATCAGGGGTTTTCCTGCCAGTCGTCCCTGGAGCAGTGTCCTGGGTTTTGGGCCCCTGAACTTTGCTTTTTTTCCCCAGTGACACTTTGGGTTTTTTTGCCCCCTCTAGTTCCCTAATGGTCTCATTTCCCTTTTTTTGTGTGATCCCCTGTGGGTTTCTTTATAGTAAATATTTGTGATTGAATTTTTTTTAAAAAGAATCTTATGGAGTCTGGCTGCCCGTGATTCCTTCCCCGATTTCCTTATAGTGCCGTTCCATGAATCTTTAAAAACTTTCCTAATGCCTTGTTTTTCGGAAGGGGGCCTTCTTGTATGATTCCCTCCCTATGATGTCCTGTTGATTCTTTTCTTCCCCTTTTTTTCAGTTTGGTGATTCCCCTTTTCCCAAAAAGGGGACATTCACAGGGGGATAAAAAAAAAAAAAAAATCGTGTTTAAAAATTGTCTTTTTTAAAAAAATTTTTTTAAAAACCCCCCTTTTTTAAATAGGAAGAACTATTTATTGTCAAAGTATTATTAGCCTTTTTTTTCTTAAAACTTAAATTTTAAAGCTCGAAAAAAAAAAACGTTTTTTAAAAATTTTTGGGGGCAAGACCTTTTTTTTTTATATAGAAATTTTAAAAAAATTTGGGGAAATTTTAAAAAAATTTTAAATAAAAAATATTATTTTAGAATTAAGGGGCAAAGCTGTGAATAAATCTGTAAAATTTTTTTCGTGTTTTTTACGGGTTTTTTTATGAGTGAAGTTACAGAGATGCAGTTTTCGCGACCCCGTTATTTTTTTGTCAAACGAAAGATGCCAAAAAGTTTGGGGCTTTAGTTTTTTTCGCTACATGGTGAAAAAGTTGTATTTTCTTTTTCCCTTTTGTATCTCAGGTATCTGATAAAATTATCGAAATGAAAAAAGGGCCTTTTTTAGAATTTTTTCGCAGAATACAGTGGCGTACTTGTTTTTCTCCGATTTACTTTCTTTGAGATATTAGACAAAGTTGCACTTTTTAAAGGGGGAAAACCCCCTTTTTTTCGTCTATTTTTGGGGAAAATTGGGGCTTTCTAAAATATAAATAGTCGAAACTTATTTTTTTTAAACAGCTTAAAACATGCAATTATTTACTTTTTTTTAAATAGGTGGCTTTGGTTTCCCCAATTAAGAAGTCAAATTAATCAACGTCAAATGATTGCTATTGAATTTTTTTTAAGTTTTTTTCTAGATTATCGTTTCCATTTATATAAAAAAAAAGACAGAAAACCAAAATTTTGAATATTTTTTAAAAATAAAAATATGAATAGATGTTTCCCCTTAAAACCCAAAGAAGACGGGGTTATGAGGCGGGGAGACTTTATCTTAAAGGTACGTTAGAAGAACAAAAATATTTTTTTTAAAATTTTAAAATTTTTTTCGATTTCAAAAAAATTCTAAAAGAAACAACCTAATAGGCGCATATTTCTAAAAAAAAAAAAAATCTAATTCAAAAAAGGGGCCCTTTAAAAAACCTAGGCCGAAAAATTTAGTAAAGATAATGAAGTAGCTGAAATAAATGTTTTGGCATCAGGAAAAAAAAGGGGAAACTTCCCCGGGAAATGAAGAAAATATCGAAGATCCAAAAAAAAAATCAAAAAAAATTGAAACGACATAAATTCAAACCTTACAAGTTAAACTTGTGCACAATCTTCACCCCGGCGACCCCGGGGAGGAGAGGGAGTTTTGTAACTGCTTTCTCAAAAATGTAAAAAAAGGAGAAAAATTTTTAAAGGAAGATCATTTGGTCGGACGAAGCCCTTTTTTCCAGTGCGGGTATCCTCAATAGGAATAACAAAAAATTTTGGGGGCCAGGAAAAACCCTTTTTTTTTCCCCGGAACCCCAAAGGTTTGGATTCAATGTTTTTTTTTTCTTTTTTGGGAAAAGAATTGAATATTGTATTTACCAAGGAAATTTAAATTTCCCGATAGATACATACAAATCCTTCAAAAAAAAACAATGAATATTATGGAAATATTCCTTGGTTAAAATAAATAAAACTATTTCCAACAAAAATGGGCCCGGCTCACAACTCTCACGTGATAAAACCCCTTGGGGTTTGCATTTTTCCCCAAGATTTATAGCCACACGGGCCTATTCGATGGCCACCACGGTCTCCGGACCTCTCATTTTTGATTATTCGTGGGGATTTTTTAAAAAAGGAAAATATACTGGGGAAGGGAAAAACAATTGAGGAATTAAGAGAGGCCAGGGGAAAAGCCTTTAGAGAGTTGCGAGCCCGCTTTTTCCATTTTAAAAAAGGGTTTAAGAAGACTACAGACGCAAAACCAACTTTTAGACACCCCTGGTCACCAATTCGAACAGTTTTTTAAAATAACTAGTTAAGTTTGTCTTTTGGGGTAAGAACAATTCTAGCGTAAAATTGTTATTTTTTTCCAAAAAAGGTTTTTCCCTTTTAATAAATTTTTTTTACTAGATTTTTTTTTTGGGCAGAAGGCATTTGACGAAATTAATTTGACTGTCATTAATTTAAACCAAAGCCGCCTATTTTAAAAAAAATAAATAATTGCATGTTGCATGTGCTCGTGGATATAATATGACGAAAAAAATATACTAGGTGTTCCTTTTAAAAAAAATAACTTTGGCTTAATTTTTAAAAAATAAACCCCAAAAAATTTAAATACCCCAATGTGTTTTTGGTAAAGTTTTTTAAAACCCCTTTTTTTCTTTTCGATAAGTTAAGATACCTGGGGATACGAGGGGTAACCGAAAATACAATTTTTTTTTAAAACCCCCCGTATCCAAGAAACAAAGGGGGGTGGGAAAAAAACGTTTGGCATCTTTCGCTTGAAAAAAAAAAAAAAAGGGCCCGGGAAACCCATCTTTGTAACTTTACTCATAAACAAAAAAACCCCCTAAAAACACGAAAATAGGACAACCTGTACAGTTTTCCCTTTTGGCCAAACTTAGGTCTTCGGGGGTGCTTTTTAGCAAAAAAAGTTTATCAACATTAACAAGTGGGAAAAAGGAAAAAAAGGCCCCCCAAGTCTTAAAAAAAGGGTTTCCCCCCAAAATCTGTAAAAAAAAGCGAACTAAAAGTTTTTTTTTTAAAAAAAAAATGAAGATCACCTTGTAGTCTACAAAAATGGTCATTATATATATATATTTTTTATATATTATATATATATATATATATATATATATATATATATATATATATATATATATATATATATAATATATATATATATATATATATATATATATATATATATATATATATAATAAATATATATATAAATTAAAAAATATATATATATATATATATATATAAATATATATATATATATATATATATATATATATATATATATATATATATATATATATATATATTTTTTTTTTTGAAAAAAAATTATGGTTTTTTGGGGAAAGGACCCCCCTTTTAGCTGCTAGAATGCCCTTTTTTTCATGGATTAACTTATAAGCGGGCCGAATTGTTTTTTTTTACCGGGCAAAAGGCATTTTTTTTAACATTCAAACTTTTTTTCGAATGGGGGAAAAACCCTACCTATCCCTTGGGTATAAGTTTAGGTCCATTCCGTTTTCTAGAATATTAAAAAAAATTTAAAAGGTTTTTTAAATTTTGAGTATCTCATTAGGGGGTTTTAGATATTTTTGGAAAAAAAGGTTTATTATTAACATTTCTTTTTTATTATGAGACCTTAGCAAGTGTTCAATGAGCCCAAAAAATTTCTTTTACCATCTTTTTTGCGTTTTGAAAAAAATTGTTTTGCTCATCTGCATTTTTTAGCTGTTTCCGGAGTTTAAGAAAATCTAGAATAAACGCAAATCAAAAATTCATCATTTATTAAAAGAAATGCTTTTCAATGCACATCATTTTAAAGCTTAGAGTGTCTAGTTTCTAAAAGTACTTTTTTATTTTTAATGAAGTCCAATAATTTTTTAAAAATCATTAAAGTTCATCACACCATAGACTTGCGGTAAGAAACTACCACATCTATCCAATGTGGAATGATATGGATTTTTTGACGACCGTTTTTGCGAAAAATGTTGGTGTTGCGAAAAATTTGGTTTGGGGGAAAAAAAAAAGGTGGGGGGCCATTTTTGTAGATTTCAGGCGATCTTTATTTTTTGTTTAAACAAAATTCTCTAATTCATTTTTTGGCAGATATTCACGGAAAACCATTTTTGGGATTTGGGGGGGGCATTCTTAGCGGGTTCCCCGTCGGAATCGTGATAAATTTTTTTCCCTTAAAAAGCATCAAAAAGACCTATGAATTACGCCAAAAAAAAATTTAAAGATTCATTTACAGCTTTGGCTACTTTCAGGTCTTCAGTTACTGGATTTTATAGGGACTAAAAAGGGGGGGGTTTAAAAAAAAAAGGAAATCTGTTTTTTAAAAAAATTACTAATTTAAATTTGGGTTTAAAAAAACCTGTTTGCCGGGTTTTCCTTGGGGCCCAGTATATTTTTTTTAAAATAAAAATTTACGTTTGCAAAAAAAAAAACCCATTTTTGTTTTTAATTTATTTTAACAACGCCGTATTTGATTTTTTAAAGCAAATTAAAAATAGTTTTAAATAAACTTTTATAAAAAATTTTTCCCCTGTAGTTTCTCGACAAAAAACACTTTTTTCAGTCAACCATACGGTTTTTTAAAGGGGAAAAAAAACACTATTTAAACGAGATGGTTATTTTATCAATTGTTTTTATTTTGTTTAAAGGGCGGCAGGCCGGGGTTAAAAAAAAGCCCATTCATACTGACAATATAAATCACTCAAAAAACCGAACATGTACTCAATAAATAAAAATGTCAATAAAATGGACCCAAAAAATTTGGAAAATAGATAAAAAAAGACATTTTTAAAAAACTTTTTTTCCTTTGGGGTTTCGTTTTTTAAAAAATTAAAAAGTTACTATTACTAAACATTAAGTAAAAAAAAATTTCCCCAGAACAGTATAATACATATCAAGTAGAAAAAAAAGGGGAAATTTTTTTGACAAGTATGGTTTGTTTGAATTCAAAAAAAAGGGAAGGTTTAAATATCATACAAGTCAAGTAAAGTCACTTTTTGACGAGGTAAAAAGGGGTTTTGATTATAAATGGACCACCCATCTATCTTATTAATTTAATGAGTTACAAAAAAATGTAAATATAAATATTGTGGAGTTCTTTATAATTTTTTTGTGGTGTTAGATCAACGCTAAAAGAACAACCCGGGGATACGTCACGGTCTAAATAGGGAAAAACCTGGTAAAATGACAGGGGTTTTTTCCCCTAACAGCGTTTGATCTCCCCCAATCAAGCAAAAATTTTTTGACATATGACATAAAGTTGTTTTTTTTAAAAGGGGAAACCCCCCTTATATTGTTTTTAGTTTTATAGAATTTAAAAGTTCTCCCTTCAGCAATATAAAAGTTTTAAAAAATGTTTTTGTAAAAATTAAAACAGGAATAATAGGTTTTTTAAATTTTAAAAAAATTTTGGGTGCACCAAAAAAAAACCTAAAATGAAGTTTGTTTATATTGAAAATTTTTGGGGGTTAAAACTTTTAATAAATGCTAATTTAAAAAGGGGGTTTTACGAAAAAAAAAAAACGAGATATATTTTAAATATTTTTAAAAAAATTTTAAAAAAAAAGGCAAGCAAAGGGAATATAGAAGGCTATAAAGGGGGACAAAGAAAAATTTCCCTTTCCCCAAATATTTTTTTCCAGAATACATTAAGATAATGCTAAACAAAAAGTATTATTGATATGATTATTTTATTAACTAAAACAAAGTTACAAAATTACAACCACATCTAAAAACAAAAAGTAATATTAATTTTACAATACCAATATCAATTAATATTATAAGCAATAATTACTGAAGTAACTGCTCAACGTCTGCACCATTTTTTGATACATTTTCTGTATATTCTTTTTTTTCCCTTCTATGGAAGCTAAAATAATGCCTTGGCTATCATTATTTAAAAAAATTAATTTCCCAATAAGTTTTTCTCTTTTGCATTAACAGTTAAATTTATTTTTTTTTTAATTTGTCATTTAAATAGCCCCATAAAAGTATCTAATAAAAGGTTAAACTGGGCCCCCCCGGCGACTACCTTAATGTGCCTTATCTGCTAATCCACAAAGGAAAAGTTTCATTTAGAAAAAGGGTTTTTGCCGCAATGTTGTGGGGGGGCCCAAAAACCCCGATTTTTTTCCCCCAAATTTCAAACCGCCCCCTTTCGTTTCCAAAATAGTTCGCCATTTTGGTTTTTTTTTAAAAAAAAATTTGGGCCTAAGAGTCTATTGTTTAAATTCCCCAAAACCCTTTGGAACTGACGGCCAGAATGTTTAATTTCTCGAATTGAAGGAAATTTTTTCAGTGGCCCAAAAATGAAAGTTTCTTCTATTAAAAAAATTTTTGGTGTTACAATGCTGACTCATCCGTCCAAAAAAAAAATTTTTTATATAATTGTGCGTCTTCTTTGGGCGTTCCATTATCTCTCGACAAAAAATAAAAAAGACTCTTGTAGTAAGACTTGTCAAGATTTTAGGGGAAAATCATTAATTCCCCAAATTTTGAATTTTCTGCAATAAGACAACAAATGGGTTATTTGTAAATTTTTTTTAAATTTAAATTGTAAGTTGGACATAGCCAATTGTGGCTGGAATAGTGAATATCAATTTAAGGACATTTTTTTCAGCTTTATCAAAAAAACTTCTTTTTTTTTTGACAATAAAGGTTTTTAATGTGATTTAAAAAAAATTTACTATACCGCCATAAAAAGGTTATTTAGGTTATTGATTTTTTGAAAAAAAAAAATTTTTTTTTAAAATTTTTTTTAAAAAAATTTTCGGAGGGGAAACAAATTGAGCAACTTTGACCAAAATTCCCAAAAACTCCTGCTTTTTCCTTTTTGTTTAAACAAATAATTTTTAATACTTATTTATTTTTATACTTAACTTGAAAATGAAAAAAAATTTCTAGTTTTTTATTTTCATAATCATCACCTCTTTGGGGAGCCTTTTTTTTGTTTAAACATTGTTTCATTCGAAACTTTAGTGTATATTCGGGGAAAAGTATTTGAAACAATTCCCCTTTTTTGTCCCTAAAGGGCCCTTTTATTTCCCGGGGTTTTGCTTCCTTTTTTTTATAATCTTTTTTAAAAAATATTTAAATATATCTTGTTTTTATTTTTTGTAAACCCCTTATCAAATTAGGATTTTTAAAAAAAATTGGTAACGTAAAATTTTTTATTATAAACAGACTTTTTTAAATTTGTTTTGGTCCCGGACAACTTTTTTAACTTTAAAAAAACCCCTATTTTTTTTCGTTTTTTTAAAAAAACAGTATAAAACTATATAATCCAAAAAGAACTTACAAAATTTTTTTATATACTTTTTTTTTAACTCGTCAAATTAATGAGTAGATGGGTGGTCCATATATAATTTATAACCCTGACTTATGCTTTTTTGCATTTTGGGGTTTTGCCTATTATGCATTTCATATTAACTTAAAATTTTCTCAAAAAAAAAACCGTAGTAGTCTGACGTCTTAGAACTTGGAAATTTAAACCCCAAACGGGGTATTTTTTTGTAATTAACAACGGTGATAGCATCTAAATAAACTCATTTTTTAAAAAGGGTTTTTTTTAAAAATAATTATCTAAATGGCTTAGGAAAACGACTTGAAAGATTTTTTAAAATGTAGCCTGGAAAAGGCTTCTTCCAGTGAAATCTAAGAAATGTATGAAAAAGTGTATAATATGTTCTGGTTTAAAAAAAAACTCCCATAGATTTTTTACTTGGTGGAAAGGGGACTTCTTTTGCGAAGTGAAACACAAAGTTTAACTTTGCGCGGGGAAACTTTTTGCGCACGCATTTTTGTTCTGCTTTTTTGCCGTATTTATGGTCTTTTTTTAATGTTTAAAAATTTTTTGGATAAAATAATTTAAAAAAAAAGGGTTCTACATTTTTTTTTATTGTGCTTTATTAATTTTTAAAAGAACATTTGGCGCTTAGTAAATCCCCCATATTAATTTTTTTTCTATCATTTAAATTTTTTTTTCATACAAAATGTTTTCCCCATAAAAATCAAAAAAAAAAAATTCAAAGTTTTTTCTTTGTTTGCAGAACCCCAAATACAAACATTTTCTAATGTCGGGGAAGCATAAAAAAAATTCGGAAAATTTTTTTAAAAAAAGTTTAAAAGAATGGAGGGAATAATTGCCAGACGATTTTATAAAAGCCGAAGTTTGGCCAACTTGGGCCCGTCGAAAAATTTTTAAAAGAAAAGAAGAGAAACAGTATAATTTTTTAAACATGGTGTAAAAAAAAGGTTTTTTGAACTTTGAAAAAGGATGTACTTTTACCCATTTTCTCTAAATTAAAAAAGGGGGTTTAGCCCCAAAAACTCCATGATAAAAATGTTTTCAAAATCAAAAAAAATATAGATATCACAAGTTTTTTAGGTTTGCAGCATTTATTAAGAAAAAAAGGGGGAATGCCAAAAAAAAAAAATATTTTTAAAAAAAGAAATATTTTTCATTTATTAATGAAGCACCTGATGAAATATATCTTTTGATAAAAATTGCGACCATTTTCAGACTTCTCGCACCTGCAAATAGCAAAAAAAAAAAAATCCCCCATCGAGGACAAAGGCAACAATTGTTGTGAAGATTCCAGACACAAAAAAAAATACCCCCCCGTACTTTTGTCCAAGAGATCAAACGACGGAAAGTTTTTTTTATATCAAAAATACACCATTACGGCCACTGACAACACATCAACGATTTTTTTATTTCCCAAAAAAGGGAAATTTTACCAAAAAAAGCGTTGGGATCAATACATTTGGAAAAAAAGCCATTTTTAAAAGTTGCCGAATCCAGAGCTATATACCCCACAGCTTCCGGCGATCTTCTGCAACGTTACTTAAAAATTTCCCGGGAAAAAGGGCTCATAGATAAAAAGGGAAAAAGGGGGTTGGGGAAAACGCCCAAAATGGGAAAAGGGGTACATTGAAGAATCAACAGGCTAAAAAAAAGGGGTTTAAAAAAAAATTAAAAAATGCAACAACCAAAAAAATCTCAAGAAGCCAGATAAAATGCCTGTTTCACGGGCTGTTTTAAACAGCTAAAACACACATTTCGTCTTAACATCGAGCAGCAAAACCCTTATCGATGTTCCAAGGGGAAACCCCGAAATCCCATAAACCCAACATGCAACTAATTTATTTTTTTAAAAATAATATTGAAAAAAATAATTTATAATTTTTTTTTGTATAATCAGTTAAAAAAAAATTTAAAAATTTTTTACTTTGGATTTTTTTAAATTTTTCTGAAAATTTTATATTTATAATAATCATATTCTTTAATAAAAAAAACTCCCGAAAAACTATTCGCAAGTAGAAAAAAATTGTTTAAAAATTGCGAAAGTGGCTTTTCCGCACTTAATTAACGAACCCGGGGCCTTTCCTCGTTCGGGCCAACTGCTTTGGTGTTCGGAAAAGTATCACTTTTTGCCTTATTTGGGGAAAAAACTATGGCTTTGACAAAACTTAATGCTGGCCTATTTTAACTAAAAAAAGGAGACTATTTTATATGGTTAAAGTATGTAAAAGGGGAAAAATTTTTTTTTTTTTGGCAAAAAATTTTAAAAAATTCTAGTTTATGGGCTACATGTTTTTTTTTTTTATAGTCACACTGTTTAAAATCATTGTTTTTATTTTTTTTTTAAAATTTTGTTTTTTGAGGGGGTGGTTCTTTGCTGTAAAATGGTTATTTCTTAAAAAATTTTTAGGTCTGTAACGTGCATTACTTTTAAGATTCAAAAAAAAATTTTTAAAAAATTTTATTTTTTTTTAAAAAAGGGATCATTTAAAAAAATTCCCCGACCCAAAAAAATTCCCCTGGCTGGCCCAACAAACTTATTTCAAGGGCTTTGACTGTAATTCAGAGCAACACAATTGACTGTTGGTTAAGGGTTTTAATTATTTTATTTTTAATAAACTAAACAAAAATTAAAAAAAATTTTTATATTTAACTACTAATATGTATCTTATGTTATTATGTAAAATTATTTGAAAAGCCTTTATTTATTTTTTTAATTTTTTCTTAAGTGATGAAATTTTGCCTTAATTGTAAACATAAATTACCAAATACCAAAATTTAAAAAAGAAGGTTAAAAAAAGCTAAATATTGGCAGTACCAGATTTTAAGAGATGCATTGGGGAGTCAATACACGGTATCTATTAAAGAAGAGAAATCTAGGCAGTTTAAAAAAAACCGGGGACCATTTTTTGTCCCCCAAAAAATCCCCCCTCAACCTGTGCTTTCCTTTCGTTCAAGGGGATGTTTTTTGCCTATTACGTCTGACTGACTTCTAAAGTAATTCACGTTTAAGTACAGTGACGGGGCAGATATGTCATGGGAAAAATTTTTTTTCATGGAAAAAAAGCTCTAAAAGAACTAATGCCATATTAAAAGTTGTAAATCAAAGTTTGGGAGACCTATGTTTTTTTTAAATAAATCTTAACACAACCCATAATTGACACAAAATTTGTAAGCAGCATCTGCGGTATTTTTAACTTAACACTAAAAAAAATTTCCCAAATTTTTACTGTTTTATTTTAATTATTTACACAAAAAACTGACGGGCAGATAGAACTGCCCAAAATTCGTTGAACAATTCAACTAAAGACCATACTTTTTTCAATAAACCCCTTTTACGTTTTAAAAGTCTGTCTCAAAATATCCTATGGCTTTTAGGCAATCCCCAATAAACCTTTAACGAGTTTTTCTTTTTTTTTGGGTAAACACTATTTCTAATGAAGGGGGGGGCCGATTTTTTGGTATTGCCATTAGGTATATAAATATTTCGGCTATACTTTGTGACAGTGTTGAATAACCTTTTTTCTGTGCGTTTTAAAAAGTTGTTTTAGGGAATATAACTATGTCGCGTCAAAATCATTTTCATGCAAAACAGGTTGTAAAAAATTTTATGAAACTTTAATCAAAGAGGCTTTTAAAAACAAAAAAAATTTTTAAAAGAAAAAAATTTTTAAAAAAAATTAAAAAATTTGAATATGTAAAAAAAAATTATTACAATTTTCCCCGGGTCGGTGAATGCCAAAGACATGAATGCCAATTTTTTTTTTTAAAAGAACATTTAAAATTTTAAACAATATTTTAAAATTTTAAAAAAATTCCATTAACAAAACGCCTTAAAAAAAAAATTTAAACAAATTTTTTAAACTTATTTTTTTTTAAATATTTTATAACCGTTTTTTCAAACCTTAAGAAAAAGGGGAAAAAATGCCTGTTTTTAATTTTCAGAAGGGGGGAATAGAAAATAAATATTATATTATTACCAAATTACTGTCCCAAAATTAGGATAGGCATTGCCGTGGTATTTTTAAATTATTTTCACTCGATTTTGTTTCAAATAAACCTTAAAAAAAAAAAAATACATCTATTTTGACAAGGTTGTAAACCAACCCCCCTGGACTATGGGAGGGAATTATCCCCTAAAATATATAAAATTATATGTAATTTAAAAATTAAAAATAAAAAGTCTACTTACAAATACTTAAAAAATTAAAATTTAAATAGTTTCAGATGTAAAAACATAATTAATTTTTTAAATTATTTCTTTTGTGTATGTGACATAATGTCGACCTGTACATCTTCGTCTGTTAGGGTTAGGCACATTTCACGGATCAATATTAGTTGATCAACTTAGTGAATCAACTAAAGTTGAATTTTTAAAAAATGGGGAATAACTTTTCATTTTTTTAACCTCCGTTTGTTGATTCCACAAAATTGGTATATTCAAACTTTATTGTTCCATTTATGAGTCCTCCACATTTTTAAGACGAATTAAATTCACTGACTTCATATGGACCGGAAAAAGGGGATCAGATGCACATTAAAAAAATTAGATTTTATGGCCAAAAAAAAGTGTCCGTGCGTGGGGGGTAGTCATCGCTTGGGGGGTTTAAAAAACGCAAAACGGTCTAGACCGTTTTTTAAATTTTACGTTTTCAGGGGCCTTTTAATTTTTTAAAATTTTGGGCTGCCCTTTTTTGATGGAATTTGTATAAATTAAAAAATTTTAAATAGGTTTAACTTTTTTATTGACTTTTTTGTGTTTTGGTAGCATTTATACATTTATTTTTTTTTTTTCGGTGAAGGGAAAAAACCCCGCCTGCGGGGTTGAAGGGGGGCCCTTCTCGCTAAACCCCCTTGGGGAAATGAAGAAAAAGGGTTTACTTGGGTTTTTTTTTCTCCTCCCCCCGCTTAGGCCGCCAAAAAGGGATGGATGCCTCTATAAATGTATGCTCGTTTTGCCTAAATACATTTAACACTACGATGCCGACCTATTAAAAATTTTAAAAAAAACGACGGTGGTCTATTAGGACCAAATAAAAGGAGCGTTTTTTTTTTTGGGAATACATTTCGTAAAAAAATTTTTTTATTTTAAAATTCTTACATTTGTTTTATTATTTTTTTCTTAAAAAGGAAAAATTTTTCTTAGTTTTATTGAAATAAGAAAAATTAAAAAAGGGGGGGATTTTAAACAATTTATTTTAAAAAAATTAAATAGTTCCCAAAAAACGAAAAAAGCGTTTTTTTGTAACTATATTATTATATATTCTTGTATTAGAAACTTAAAACTAACAAAAAATGCAAATAGGTGTCATTAAAAAAATTCATTGCAGAAATTGCATTAACCTAAACTTTGATCCTATATATTTGCTTGCTGGACCGCACGTTTCCTACAGTAGGCTAAAAATGTTCCATGCAAAACCAGCTTTAAAAAAAAAAAATTAAAAAAACAGGGGGTTAAAAGTTTTTTTTATATTTACAATCCCCCTTTTTTTTGGAGGGGGTTTTCCTTTTTGCCACCGGTTTCCCCTGAATTTTTTAAAACGGAATCACAAATGTACCTGTCCCCAAAAAAAACTTGCTTCTGAAGACATGGGTTTTTTCCAAAAATTTTTTCCCCAAATTTTTATAAGTAGTCGTCCTTCCAAAATTTTATCAAAGTAGGATTATTATGTCTTACAATTAAAAAAGCATTAGGAGCAACATTTAGCATTACATAAAATATTACTAAAGGCCAACGTTTTTTTTTTTCCGGGCAACACTGTAACTTGATAATGTTGCCCCAAAATCCACCCCACATTTCATTGTATTATAAAATAAATTAATCTCTAGTTTAAAATTTTTTCCCTGTATCGGTATGATAACGGTAAAAGTCATTACCTCTTTTCCTTTGGGGTAGATAAGAAACTATATTTCTAGTGTACATAAATAAAGACCATCGGTCCCCCACGCGGACAAGACTCAACAAACGTTTTAAAAAAGAACGGTAGTCTGAAAAAGGTTTAATTTCCAAAATTTCCCAGATGGAATTACTAATCGCGTGATAAAAACATTGCACATTGCAACGCCCCACGGTATCTTTTCAAGCACTTTTATATGACAAAATGTAGGTAGTTTTATACTCCAAAAAGGACTTAAAGGACAATATTTTTTAAAAAATTTTTTTTAAAAATTTTAAACATTATGTATTTGGCCCCCCCAACAGACCACCGTCGTAATCCAGTGTTAAAGGGTTTCAATATCTAATATTTTATAATCGCTATCGAAAACATAAGACTAAGCGGGAAAAAGTTAACGTTATTTGTACCAAAATTTTTTTTTCATCTGTTTATAATTTTTTTTCCAACTCGAAAAAAAGAAATGAGGAAAATCAAGTACAGTAAAATAAACCCATTCCCCACCGATAGGTGACAGACATGATGAACACGACCCCTTTTGTGATTCCCAAGCAAAAAACCCCCCAAATATACAGAAAGCGTTCAAACATCGTGGTTTTTAAACTGACATAAAACCGTGTAAAGTAGACACCCCACGCGTTTAATCGATTCCAACAGTTTCAAAACCGTTTCACGGGGAAAAAAGACCTGGTCTTGAAAAAAACCATTTTTTTATTAACCGGATTTTATTTAATTAAATTTCGGAAAATTGTCGGATTTTTATTTAAGTAAAAAAAAGATACTATGACGCCTTTTCTTAAAAAAATTTTTTTTTGTATTGAAATTCTTTTTTTGCAATTGCTTGTTATATGGGAAAAAAAAAAAATCTGACATTTTTTAAAAAAAACCAAGATTAATATTGTTGTTTTTCTTGTCATAAATTATTATACAGGGTAATTAAAAAAAAATTTTTTTTGGTTTTTTTTGAAATATGGAAAATTACGAAGTAACAAACAAAAAAAAAAAATAAACTAAAACTTCAATGGCGTCGTATATTATTGCATGGGGGAAAGCCTACAATTACTAAAAAAAAATATAAATCTTTTTTTACCTTTAAGATTTTTTAGTAGTTTTTTTTTTCCGCACGGCGTGCAGAAAAGTTCACTTTTTTCCCACGCCGTGCGGGAAAATTGCAACCCCTTCGACTCAAATGCGTGCGGGAAAAAGGGGTTTTTCCCACGCTCGTAAAAAAATATGTTTTTCTATGATCGTGCATATGTGTCACCTTTTTTGCAATTTTTTTAGTTCGGGGAAATGTCACTTTTTTCCCCACTAGTGCGAAAAAAAAATTTTTTTCCCTTACTAGTGCTGAAAAGTATAACTATTTATATTTAGATCTAATACTGTACGGTATTGGCTTCATAATAAATTTGATCATTTTTTATAATCCCTATCTACCAACTTGGATGCTTATATTTAAAATTTTCCCTTTTTCGTTTTTTTTAAAAATATACAATTTTTTTAAAAAAAAATTTTTTAGTTTCTGAAAAAAGGGGTTTTTAAAATATTAAGTAAAAAACCAAAAACCCCAAATTTTGTTCTTTATTTTTTTTAGGGAAAAAAAAAATATTTCTGAGATTAAAGGTTTTTTTAAAAAATGAAATAATAGATTTTTCCGGGGGGTTTTTAAGATATTGTGAAGGCTCCCCAAAGAGTTGAAAAAATTTAACCTTTAAACCCTAAATTAAAAAAATTTTTTTATTGTTTCTTGTTATAAATTATGTAACAAAAAAAAATAAAATTTAAAAAAAAAAGTTTTTTTTAGGGGGGCGTAAAAAAAATAATTTTCCCCCGGAAAGTGTTTTCCCGGGGACTTGAGTGCTTGCCCCTACGCGTCCTTGTTCAACGGCAATCGCGTCCGGAATAGTACCAATTTCCCCCCTTGTTAGAAAAAAATACTATTTTTTTTTAAATATTTTGACATTAATTTTTTTTGGGGATGGGTATGTTTTTTTTTAAATTTTAGGGGAAAAATTTTTTAAAAATTTGATATACACGTTAAAATTTTAATTGGGCATTCTGCATTTTTTTTTTTTTTAACATTTGTTATCGATCGAAGGCGATACGCATAGACAGGTAAGCAAGAGTCCCCTTAAACATCTGCAGAATTTATTAACTGGTGATATTTTATATTTTTTAAAAACTTGGCTGGCAAATATTCCTTTCTAATAAGTAATATTGTAAAAAAAAATTTTTTTTGCGTTAGAGCTAAAAATAGTGTTTGTTGTATTTTCGCCTTTTTTTTTTTGGGGGTTGTGTGCTTAAAAAAATTGAGAAGTTGTTTAAAAAAAGAGCAATTTATTTTAATTTAAGGCTTACAAAGCAAAAAACCGTATTTTTATTTAATGATCAAACGCCTCCCCTCACTTGTTTTTTTAAAAAAATAGTTCCCTTTTTAATTTAGGGGGGGTTTTTCCCAAAACAAAGTACAAATTTTAAAAAGGAAAAAACCAAATTTGGGAAAAAAAATTTTTGGATATCTAGGGGGTTTATAAATTTTTGTACGTTATGTTGATCTATAACTTGTTTATAAAAAAAATTTTTTTATAAAATTATGAAAATTAAAACTCCCCCAAAAATTTTTCCCCCCTTTCCCAAATTTTTAAAAAATTTTTTTTTTTTTAAAAAATTTGTTCATGCCTAACTTTTTAAACTTCTTTTTTTTTCGTCCTATTTCATATATTAAAGGGGGATCTCATAGATAATATGAAAAAACCCCAATAAAGATGTTTATGACCTAAATATAAATATAATAAAGAGCGTCAAAAATATTCTAATAATCCCCTCTAACAAAACTTATAAATCTAGCTATTGATGAACCCCCCCTTTTTTCCAGATTGTCTTAAAATTTCTAAGGTGATACCTTTTTTAAAAAAAGGGAGCCCCCAATGATCCTAATAATTACCGGCCAATATAAAAAATTCCCATAATAGCAAAATTTTGAAAAAGCCTTATATCTTCAATAGTAAATTATTTTGTGGAAAAATTTTTGTTTTTAGGGGGTCAGTTGGGTTTGTTCCAAATGGAAAAGACTGTTGATGCCATAAACAATGTTGTTGGTTGATAGCTAAAAACCTACGGGGGAAAAAAAACCCGGGGGCAGCTTTTTTTTCAAACCCAAAATTTTACTGTGCCCCCGCTTTTATTTTTTTCAAAAAAATTCAAAAGATGGGTTTTTAAAATTTTTTTTAACCATTTTACTTATTTGAAAAAGGGGAAAGAAAACCCCCGATGGAAAAGCGCCCCAACCAAATTTCCTGTATTTTGGGGGAAACCCAGGGTAAATTTTGGGGGGGCCCGTTATTTCTGACTTTTTGGGTTGAAAAAATATGGTAAATTCCTTTTTTCTCTGTATTAGATGACACAACATTGTTTAGCGCAGACAGACACTTGGATATTCTTCAACATAACATGCAGAGCGAGGTTTCTAGAGCCGCAGAATGGTTCTTGGGGAAAAAAATTAAAACTGAAAAGAGTGAAACGTGCCAAAAAAAATATTTTCTTTGTGTGATCTTTCAAATGTAAATAATCCGGTAAACGTTAGGTTTTTTTGGGGTTCTTATGGATCCTAAATTAAATGGGACCAAATAGATCAACTAGTTTTAAATTTAACTAGAACCGTCTTTTTTTTAAAAAAACTTGTGGGGAAGTCTCTAATTCAGTGATAAAAACAGCTTTTTTCACTGTTTGAAAGTACTTGCACCTATGCTATTCTTGCATGGGGTCATCATTTTACCAGCCGTCTTTTTTTACAAAAACCGGGGGTTTAAGAGTTATGTTAGGGCTAAATTTTCGAGATGATGTAAGGGAATATTTTATTAAAAAAAAAATTTTTAATCTTCCATTTTATATATCTTGTATGCACTTCACATTTTAACCAAAATTTAAAGAATACTTACAGGTTTTAATATACATTCTCAAAACAAAGGGGGGGAAACAATTTACAAAAAACCCTTTTTCGGGGTAAAAAAGTCGTAACGCACTAAACTACTATGGTCCAATATTTTTTTTAACACCTCCCGAAAAAAAAAAGATTTGCCGTTAAAACTTTTTTAAAGGCAAATTAAAGCAGGTCCTTTAGTGCTTGCTACTCTTTTGGGGTTTTTAAAAATGTTTAAGTAACTAGTGTAGTTGTCTTTTGATAGATTTTTTTTTTTTTTATACATATTTTACTTTTTTATAGTAATTTTAGTTTGTCAATGTATGTAATTATATGTGAGTATGGAAAACCTTTTTTTGGTTGTAAACATGAATAAAGTTATTATTATTATTATTATTAATTATTATTAATAAAAAGAATTCAAATGTAATTTTGGAATCATATTAAGAAGTTTTTTTTTTTTAAAAAATTTTGAATCCATTTTGGTTTTTTTGGGGAAAGTAAAAATTGCTTTTTACCTTAAAAAAGAAAAATATCTTTTTAAAAATAATAATACAGAATCTAATAATGAGACACATTTTTTTAAAGGAATAAATGATATTTTTTAAAGAAAATTAATATGTCTTTTAAAAATTTTCTTTTAAAAGATTCCCCAACACTATAAAAACCTTCCGGAATTAGATTTATTTGACTAAAAAATTTTTTTATTTTGGGAGTAATATCTTTAAAAATTTTTTTTTTAAATTTTTAAAAAAAACCATTGTAACGTTCGTTTTTATGGGGGGGAAAAAATGAAGTTTCATAGTTTTCTTATTAAAAGGGTTTTACCTAGACACAAAAAATATACTTTTATTAAGAGAAAAAAAAAAAAAAAAATATAAATATATATTAAATCGTTTTAAGATAC
>JAHBCN010003927.1:0-69467 GCA_019359885.1 Listronotus oregonensis
AAACTTTGGCGGCAATGTCTCGGCGGTTATTAAGTCCATGACCTTTTCCATTTCGAGTAGGTATAGCCAGAAGACAAAAATGTTGTTTTGTACACATTTTGTGACACTTCAATTTTCTTAACGTGAAATTAATATGCCGGCACGCACAAAACGTTAGTTATTTACACCCCGGTTAATAAATAATATTAAAATATATCTTTTCGTTTTCGATCACGATATTTTCCAGTTATAAGTCGCACGTAATTTTACATGACATGTAAACACTTAATAGAGGCCGGACTTAAAAACACAACATGCTATAATCCGTTATGGGCAGGAATTACATACCTTAATTAAAATTTATTTGTTAACCGACAGATTCTATTTAAAACCATGCAAATTTTTATTAATTACTTTGTTCAGAAACTAACTAGTTTACACGCTCTTTAATAACTAAAGGGGTTCTCTGGTTTGACGGTCTGATTTTTATGCATTTTTTGTTTTTTTTTGTGAGGACCAGTGAAAAGATAGAACTTTGGATTTTTCATCATTGATTTATAAATGTTTTAAGAGTGTATATATAAATTTTTAGCTAAAAATGTTTATTAGAACCAAAGTTATAGCGCTTTGATCACACCTGCCTCGGAAAAATGTATGCTCCTTCCCTCTACGAAATCAGGTGATTGGCTTATCTCAAACTAAATACATTGGCGGAGTTTTAATCTATATTCTTAGATACACAGAATAGACAATTATGAAAATAAAATTTTAAAAATTGGATTTTTGACAGTCTTTGGAAAAAAAAATTCAAATTTCATGTATTTTTTGTCAACTTTATGTTAAAAAAATATAGAAATAGCTTAAATTTAGACCATTTCGTGTTGTTCAGGGTTATTAGTTATAAATGGACCCCCCATTTATCTATCTTAGGTAAAGAGATGGGTAAAAATGTTAAATACAAAAGTTGTAGGGTTGTTACTGAGGTTCTTTTATAACGTTACCAAAAAACAATTGAACGTCGCCTTTTTAAGATATGACGCTAACTTGCGTTTTTTTTTTAAATAGAACACCCTGTATATTATTAGCTAAAATGAAAGATCGTTTTATCCCGATTTCAAAAATATATGCATAGTCGACATTTTATATATTTCGGTTTAAAAGCCGTTTTCAAAACATAATTTTAAAAATTTTATTTTAGTGAAATATAGTTTGGTGGGTCCATTTTATTATTTCTTGAAGATATCGAATAATTTATTTGATATAGCGAACGGATTTAATTGTTAACATGGTCTTTCCTGTTTATTTAACTATACACCCTATATTAGAAAAGTTCTCTAACATCTTAGAATAAGTATATCACCTTTTTAACAACGCCATCACAAAAAATTAGCCCAAAACACTATATTTGGTAAAAATACATAAATTAAAAATAAAAGTTTTCGAAATGGCCACCATTTTCAAAAATACAACGTCTATATCCCGTTTTAGTTTTTCCAAAGTGCGTATATGGAATCTTGGTTTCTTTTAAACGAAAAATTTCTTGAATTAAAATATTCTGAAATTCTTGTATGTTAAATTTCTTGTGAATTTATTTCTCTTTTAGAGCACCCCACAAAAAAGTATCTAACGGCGTTAAGTCTGGGCTGTTAGGAGGCCACCTAATTGTTTAAATTTGCTTTCATAAGAGAAATGTGTTATTGAGCAAATATCTTACTCCAACAACGTTGTGGGGGGTGCCCCGCCTTTGCCAAATTATGTTATTGCCTTTTGGGAAAATTTTGTGGTAGGGTAGTTAAAATATTTTCCAAAGTTGTTGATATCGTTGACCTGTTAATGTATGTTGATAAAATACAGGACCTATTATCTTTCTTTAAGATGCCGGCCCAAACATAGGTTTTGGAGCCCTTGCTTGATGGGGTTTGTAGAAGCCCAATAATGCGTGTTTCTTCATTATATGTCCCACTAGTGAAAACTTTCCTCATCGGACCACAATATGTTATTAAAAAAATGGATTTTCCTCAACCTTTGCATCATCCCTGACAAAACCTCAGCCGTGCTAGTTTATTGTCTTCTGATAAATACTTAACTTTTGTAAATTTAAAAGGATGAAAATGGTGCTTTTTAAGGTTGATTGTATTTTCCAAAAAGTCAAGTTTAATTCTCTACTAGCTTTTGGTATAGAATGTTCAGGATATTCTAAAATAAAAATAATCTTAAATAAACATAGCACTAGTTTTAATTTTTTTTGTGTAATTTTATTTTTTTAAAAACTATCAAGAAATTTCATGGTTCTTTCCTTCATTAATAATAAAAATATAATATAGGAAAATGTCTAATTCTTGTCATCATCTTCATTATTTTCTTGACTTGTTCTCACTTTGTTCTTAAATGAATTTTTATTATTAACATTATTTATACTTTTTTTAAAAGTGTGTTCATTGGGTAAAATTCTATCCCGGGTATGATGATATTCTTACTCTTGTTTTCGATTGGAACCAATCTAACAAAATTTCATAAATTTTCTTTTTTCTTCTTCAGTAAAACCCATTTTAAATAGTCCGTATTTTAAACAAAACATGATGACAACTCAAATATGTGTTTCCTGGAAACTTAAATGATTATTTTCAAACATATTTACCATTTTTTCAAATACTATGGTTCTGCGTATAGTCATTGCCATTCGTACGATGATATTTAAACGAAATATTTCAAAACGGCCAAACCAAATGTTAACTATGCATATATTTTGAAATCGGGATAAAACGATCTTTTATTTTAGCTAATAATAACGGGGTTCCATTTAAAAAAAAACGCAAGTTAGGTCTATCTTAACAAGGCGACTTCAATTGTTTTTTGGTAACTTATAAAAGAACCTCAATAACAACCCTACAACTTTTGTATTTAACATTTTCACCCATCTCTTTACCTAAGATAGATAAATGAGGGGTGCATTTATAACCAATAACGCTGTACAATTACACAATAAAAATCCTAACTTTCCATTAATCTGCCATACCTGGTCCATAGAGTACACCTACGTAAATAACTACACCAATTATTTCCTAAACTTGTTTAAACTTGTCTCTACTTCTATAAGAATACGTTTGTATAGAAGGGTCTCAGGTATCAAGCCGACAGAACATAATAGTGTCCTGCATCTTCTAACTGCTGTATTTTTATAATGGCTTACCACCATATTCTAGACATATTAAGAAATCAATTTATGCAAAAAAAATCAATTTTTTGAACCTATCAAACCAGAGAACCACTTTTAATAAATAAACAAAAATGTTTAATGCCAATATAAATGGTGCAGTAATGACAAAAGACAAATATTTTCTCAAAACTCTTACCACTAATCTTATACAGGGTTCCCCATAATAAACTACCTATTTTAAAAGCTCAATATTATTGTTTAAACTTCACAAAACAAACATTTTATTACAACTAATTACAATATACTCTTTGGGATTCACTGTAACATATACCTTATCCTAACTTACTAAAAAATACGTCTTTTAAGTGCTTTAATGCACTTTTCGTGACACGATGAAACAAAACCTGATCTCTTCGCCGGACTTCTTCAGCAATTGGGACTTTAAGTTCTTGGATGTTTTTTGGACGAGTTGCAAATATTTTCGGCTTTAAATAGTCCCACAGAAAAAAGTTTGGTGCAGTTAAGTCTGGAATAAAAAACCTTTCTAGCATATTTACGTAACGCTGCTAGAAGACAGTTATTTAAATCTTTTAGAAAATATGGACCAATAACTTCAAATGATCCTACCGTACAGCAAACAATAACTTTTGGATTATGAAGATTGTTTGTAACGATTTTTTGAAAAATTTTGTTTGAGCAATACCTTAAATTTATTTATTTATTTATTAATAGACGGGATACCCATTATAAAAGTAACAAAATACAAAGCAAAAAAAATATAATATTTTCACATAGTGCATACTAACATTACTCTTAATACACATATATATATATATATATATATATATATATATATATATATATATATATATATATATATATATATATATATATATATATATATCAGTCCACAATATTTCAACAAATGAAAGCTACTAAATGACTCATTAGTTTTGATTAACCAATGCAGTCCGGACCGCATACCTAAACTTATGTCAGGATGTCTATTTAGGAAGTTAAGAGAGCGATCCAAAGGAGAATGAATTCCATAGTTGGTTCTATGAGTATCGACAAAGAACAAATCATTTTGTCTTAAGTGGCGTATAGGGACTTTCAGATTAATTTGATTTAAAGGGATGGACAATCTATATGCCCATTCAGTAATTTGTATATCAAGAAAAGATCACTTTCCCTCCTTCTATTTTCTAACGAATGAAAATTCAACCAAGCGGGAGTCGCTTCATGCTCATTCATAATACCCAGTCTGAATGCGCAATGTTTAATAAATTTATTCTGTACCTTTCAATAGAAGCATTATACGTGTTATAAAAGGACACCACACAGCAGAGGCATACTCAAGGTGAGATCTCACCAGTGAACAATATAATAACCTCAAGGAATTAACAGAAATCCCCCCGATTCTCAAAATAAATCCCAACATTTGAAATGCCTTCCTGTTTTAAAGAATAGTGGTCATTAAAATGTTACCCGTCATTCATGAGGACTCCCAAGTCCTTAGTACAGCTGCTCAAATTAATTCCATTAATAGTATATATATTTTCAATTTTATTTCTTTTTTTACAAAAACTAATTGTATTGCACTTTTTGGGATTCAGAGATAAGCTGTTGACAGAGCACCAGTGCACAAACATGTCGAGGTCATTTTGCAGAGCCCCACATCCTCAGTTTTAATCACTCTGTACAATTTCATATCGTCAGCGAACAGCAGGAACCTACAGTTGGCCAGGCTCTGTCCTATGTCATTAATGAATATATTAAAAAGAAGGGGGGCGCAATGACCACCCTGAGGAACACCCGAGGTCACGTCAATGCTTCTGGATACAGAACCACCCACCTTAACTCTTTGCGTACGACCAACTATCATACTTCCCAACCATGCCACTGATCTATCACTAAAACCAACCGCCCTCAGCTTTGCCAACAGAGAATTGTGATTTATTCTGTCAAATGCCTTGGAGAAATCGGTGTAAATTGAGTCAACCTGACAACCGTCCTCCAAGGCACGCAACAGATCGCTCACATAAGTAACCAGATTGGTAACGGTCGACCTACCCGGCATAAAACCATGCTGCTCGTCCACAATAAAGCCCCCGCAGGACCACCTTAGCTGGTCATAAATTAGACTATCCAGCAACTTTGGGATTGCTGATTGCTTAGAGATGCCTCTATAGTTTTGGACATCCTCCCTTTCGCCAGACTTAAAAATTGGAATTACAAAACTCTCCTTCCATATTCCCGGAAGCTCGCCCTCATTTAGAGACATATTAAATAACAGATAAAGTGGTTTTGTAATGCTAATTACTAAATTAATCAACAAATACTCAGGCACATTATCAGGGCCGCATGCCAACTTCGAAGGAAGTTTAATTATCTGAAATGGATACTGGTTTGAGCTGAATGTCAGCATTTTCATTTATATTAAAGTCAGTAATAGCCTCATCACTGTCACAATATACTGTACTGAAATAGTCTGAAAAAATATCAGCAATATCCCGACAGTTGTCGGCCATTTTATCATTATAAAACATACATTCAGGTAAATCAAATGATTTTCTTTTATCATTTACAAACTTCCAGAAGTTCCCAGGATTCTCAGAGATATCATCCTCGACCGAGCCCAGATTTATTGTATTTATTAACCATGGCGTTCAAATAGCAATTTGTCTCGTCATTTATTAAAAGATTGTAGATGTCTCCTCGATGTAAATTAAAAATTCTTGGCAAAAAGCTAATCTAGCTTGTTTATCTTGACAACTAAGATGTAGAGCCATTTGACAAGCTCCTTTTGATATTCCCAAAATAAAGGATTTTCAATTAGCAGATCTTGTGGGACTTTTTGTGGACGCAATTCTGACTCGTTCAATATTTCCAGGAGTACAAACTATTTTTTGACGTCCAGGTTTCTTCAAATTTTTCATAGAACCATTTTCACGCTAGTGCTAAATCCATGACATAATAGTCTCACGGTTTGGAGCATGACCCCTATTGTTGTTTTCAAATTGACGACGGAATGCACGTCTTACTTCTTTTATTGAGTTATTTCTTATGTAAGTAATTGCATAGAAATAGCAAAAACACTTGTTGTTCAACTTGACAATCCACAAGGATTAAAACTAAACATTTTTATCCTAGTTTTCTGACAGACTCCTTTTAGATTAATATTATGTTGATTTAAATCCCAAAGGTCATAGAAAATAATGATATAAAAAAAACTTACTGACTTACCTCATATAGAATTTACTTCAATATTAAAATAGGTAATCTATTATAGGGAACCTTGTATAAATTCATAGGTTTATATAATATTCATTCATTTATACACTGATTGATTACAAAATCTCAAAAACTACTTGACCTTTAAAGATTACATTTGGCACGGAGGTAGAGTAGGAGTAGGACACGTTAGCTAAGAAAGCATTTGAGGAAACACTCCAACAAAGGGGTAGATTGGAGGACAATAACTTTAGCTATAACTTTTAAAATAATTTGAATTTCGAAACATCCTTTCAAAAAGATATTCTTGAATATCTATCTAATTATAAAAAAAAAACATTTTTTTGATTTTCTAGACTAAAATACCCCCTTGAAAACAAACTTTTTGGCAAAAAAACATTATTTTAAATATAAAATTGTTTTTTATACATTTGTAATAACCACCTACATAGCTCAAAATATAAGGTCTAAAAGAAATTGTAAAAATTATATCTATAACCCCCTCTACGTTTCGACTCAACGTGTAAAAATTTACATATCGCTAAAATTAAAATTCCAATTTTACCCTCATTGATTTTTTCTTTTTAATAAAAAATCCTGAAAAATTTATTGTAGTTATTAAAGATAAAATATTTTACACTGAAACTAATTATTTTTAATATGCAAATAAACATAATTCATGTATTGACAATAATCACTTAGCTTAACTTGTAATGAAAGGTCGAGAGAGAAATATTAAAACTTGTCTTTGAATCAGCGGCTCCGTATATTTGCCGGAGTTATAATTATTTTTTGCCGTGGCTTAGCCGAAGGGTAAAAGTAAATAAAGCTTGTAATTACTGGAAAACGATTAATTATCAATTAAATAGATGCAATAAATAAAGACAGCTGAAAGAGTTTAAAGAGATGGCGCCGGGTCTAATAATATAAATATACACTGTCTGGCAAAAAGTATTATTTATTTTGTAGCAAAAAGGGAAATACCTGCTGGAGATCTGGGCTATAAAAAATAATGTTATAATCATCCCGTCATTGTCACGGTTGGTAACATTTGTGTGACCCCCTTCCCCTGGTGTGACGTCTAAATGTTTAAAATACTGTGTAGTAGTTGATGCTCTAACTTGTTGTTATCGTGGATTTTAGTCAGGACCATTTCGGCCAGTAAATATTTGTTGTTGACCCCCTCCCTTTCCTTCTAATGACCTATCCAAAATTCTAGACCTCTTAAAGTACTGGCATCTAAAATTAAATCACAATTTTGTTCCACTATTTTTTGACTTGTAAGGTTTTTTACTGCTTTGTCTCCAAGAATAAATGTTTTTTTTTTCATTAACACAGAATTTTTTTCACATTAGCCAGACGTTAGGTAGGTAGGTAGGTAGGTTTAAAGTGAGTGGACCTTTAACGCCCTCCACTGCGACCGCTCGGTCAATTGTGGCTCATACCTTTTTATATTTCTCCCAATAGGATCGGACTTCTAATGAATCCGTTACCAGATTGGGAGAGAGTTCTTACATCTCCTCTTACTCGTGTCGCTACCGGACACGAGCACAATGTGTTCTGATGTCTTCTGGTGTCCCTGTCTCCTGGAGAGTATGACGAGCAGACGATTAGATCCATCATGCCCTCCTCTCCCGGTCTAGTAACGTGGGTAGCTACCAGGTCCTTATTACAGGATCCAGATGTTCTTTCTGAGGCCACATCTCCGGCCTTATCCTATGAAAACGGTCCTATCCGCTTTCTGTTTAAAGCCAGGGAACACTTTTTCCTATAAAGGCGGTTCTGTCCGCCTTCTGTTTGATTCAAGGAACCCTTCCTAAGCACCTGTTTGTTTCGGATGGATTAACCCTTCCACGTAAAACAGGCGCCGGTGACTTCAGAGGCCGACCGAAACGGATTCACCCGTTTCGGTCGGCGCACCTTTGTCTGCTTGTGACCTTGAACGGATTTATCTGTTTCGGTCAGCGCACTTTTTTCCTATGAAAGCGGTTGTCCGCTTTCTGTTTGGAGCTAGGGAAGTAATAGTCCACCACGGCAGAGCCCCGCATTACCGCAGTAAGGCTAGATACTCTGAGAGGTCGCCCTGTATCATAGATGCACCGTTGGGGACACCTGTTTAAGGCACAGGATGTCATTTACTCATCAGCACGGTATGCTAACACCTTGAGTTAAAGCCTTGTGTTCATCTTAGCTTCGGATACGGTGGCAACAAGAGTTGCCGATAACCAGCAACTCTAGCGCATGTTCCAAAAGATCCTACTGGGCCCAACCACAACGACGATGTGTGAACACAGCGGTTGAGTCTTTGGTACCTAACAAACACAATACATTTTAGATTTCTGGGAAATCTGCTGTATTTTTAATAAAACTCAATGTTAAAGTTTAAATTATAAAATTGGCGCTAAAAACGCTGTCTCTGTAATGGCGTCGATATATGTTTCGCGTGACGTCATATGCAAGTAAACAACGAGTGCAACTACAGTGCATTTTGTTAATAATTTTCCAATTTATTGGCTAAAATCGTGTATAAATGGTGTTTAGTGCCACAATGTACCAAAACTTGGTACTGATGAACTACGACAAAAAGACTCTGCTTTATATTCAACACCTAAAATTTGCCTGTAACCTATATACCAAAAAGTAAGTACAATAGTAAATAAAGAAAATTTTAAGTCCGGGCCTACATGCGAGTACCCAAAGTATATTGAGTTTTACGACTAATAGTAGCAGGTATAACGAGAAATCAACGAATTATTGTGGAACGTACCATATTGGCATCTAAAATTAAATCACAATTTTGTTCCACTATTTTTTGACTTGGTAAGTTTTTTACTGCTTTGTCTCTAAGAATAAATGTTCTATTTTCATTAACACAGAATTTTTTTCACATTAGCCAGACGTTAATGGCGAGTAGTTTATAGATAGTAGTTATTTGTATAACATCCGTGGTGGCAGTACCGCGTTGTCTAAAAGATGATTAATATATGTACTGAAACTGGGAAAAACTGGTTTAAATATCTGAAAACCAGGCACCAACGTTACCTAGAACTTAGGTTTCATGCAAGCTTTCGTAGGCTGTCATAAAAAAAGCTAAATGTTGTTATCCGTTTTTTTTTAAGTCGTGTTTGTATATTCTTCGGTTTTTACTCTAAAAAATTGGACAGTAAATTTTTATCATCGAGCAAGTCTTTCATATAAATAAATTTTTCTAATTCCATTTTAGACACCCACCCCCCTTTGTAATAAAGGTAATTGCCTAGAAGCCTTCACTCCGATTTGGACCAAATGTGGTATACGGGGGTTTTTTGAGCCGCTGATCACGAATCTAATTTTTTTCGGCAACGCTTCGTTTTTAAGATATTCGCCATCAAAGTTAAAAATCAAACTAACCTCATTTACACTATTCCTCCTTCTTTTGCACAGAATTCTTACTTTTTACACCAAATTGGCTCACAATATTTTTTTATAAACACCTTTTAAAAACCTGTTTTTATATTTATCTTATATATTTTTACCTTTTAATTGCAACCTTCACTTTTAAACGCCGCAATCATTTATACACTGGGAAATTATTCAGCAAACATGGCCGCCCCATTGTTGAAGCTTTGCAATTTAATGAAAAAGGTGTAAAATAAACATAAAAAATGGTTTTTAAAAGATGTTTATGAAATATTATGTACGAGTTTAGTGTAAAAATCATAAATTGTGTGCAAAAAGAAAAAGAAATATAGTGAAAATGAGGTTAGTTTGATTTTCAAGTTTAATGATGACTATCTCGAAAACGAAACGTTGCTGTATTTTTTTTCTCAGATTAGTGATTAACGCCTCAGTAAACCCCCGTATACCAAATTTGGTAAAAATCGGAATGGAGACAATTACCAAAAATAAATAAATCATTTATTAAAAAAAAACGGTTTTAACTCACAAATATCCTTCGCTTTGTCTTTTAAGTAATTTATATCTCTCTTTATTAAAAATAAATAGGATAAATGAAAAACAACATTTAAATTTTGGTGAATTTCCACCAGCATACCCTGTATAATGGCTTATTTTTAATTAGGAGCCATTTAGAATACACATTTTTTCTTGTTAAAAATTAATTTTTTAATTTCATTAAGAAACATTTAAAATTAAATTCTCAAAACTCCTCTCCCAAAGTACACAAAAACCAAGAGAGGTAATAAAGAAAATTAAATAATAATTTATTTGCCGGGATGTTGGTACAGTCTGGCGTTTTTTTAGTGTTAATCTGAATAAAACTCTCAATTTTTATGGCAAAGACTACTACTAGAATGTGTTGTAGATTTATCCTACAAAACTGCATATTTTCGTTGGGTCTTGTAAAATAATGTATATAAAATAAAACTATGAACAGAACTTGGTTTAAGAGTCCATTTGCGCCGCGAAAGTTGGATCCAATTTGGGGTTCGGTGCATAATGTTTTTCTCAAAAACGGTATATGTTATCGATAATTTTAAAAAACTATATAAAAGCCAACACTTAAATCCAGGCTTCTGCTGTATTAGTTCTTTAAATTTGGATTTAGTTTTTAATATTTCCTTGAGTAAAAGTCACCCTAAAATCGGCTATGTTTAGATACTATTTTTTTAAACTCGACTCATATTTCAAAAATTCGTTGCAGCAGAGGCATAGATTATTTCCTTACCTTTAAAATGGTGTATAATTTATGTCATTTAAGTGAAAAACAGTTACCGAAAAACGTTATCTCCTGTAGGCTTGCAATCGGAAACAACATCGCATCGATACACCGAATTTGGAAGAACCTAAATAAAATAAAATATTTTTAATGCGGCTATACGAAAATTGTGGTAGTGGGAGTTTGTTAGTCTCCGCCCACCGCCTCAGCGTCCTTTCGCCCGACCCCTAAGGTGTAGCGTAAATGCACTCTTAAATTAATTTGGACATTATTGATTTTCAAAAAAATAATTTATTTTTCTTTCTCATCTTTCCTGAAACTTAAGCTTAACGTAACAAATAAAACTGATTTAAAGGCAATAAAATCACAAAGATAAGGCTTTTTGCGAACTAGTTTAAACCCTACAACTCTGTAATCCCATACGTCTTTTAACACATTAACCCTTTTAAGGGATACTTAAAATAACACGTATATGCATTTCAAAGTAACAAAGTGAGTTGGGTGCAATAAAAAGGGAGTTTTTTTTATTCAGTCCGGCAATATACATCGAACTTAATAGTGTAGTAGTACACGGTACTTAATCACAATGATTTATCTTACCCGCTAACAACTGTATTAGTATTGTTTAAAGGTGCACCGGTAGCATAATTATATTGTTGCCGTCAAACGCGGGCCGTGCCGCTTGTTTTTTTCTTCTTTATTAGACTTATTGTTTTAGTGTTGCCGTAAGCGTTATAACATAACCTGTGGAAATTTTTGAAAGAGCCTCTTATAGTTTTATATATATACAGGGTGATTCATGAGGAAATGTCAATACTTTAGGTACGTACTAAGGGTCCAAAAATAAGCATAAAATCTATCAATATGGTCCAGGCCTTCGTTTCCGATATACAGGGTGTTAAATTTTTTTTTTTTTTTTTAATTTTTTTTTATGTTTTGCTGAACATCATTTAAGAACAATAATTTTATTGAAAATTAAAATACATATCGTTTAATTATACATTTTGTTTATTTTTTTAAAATTTTGCTATAATAAAATCAGATGGGTCATGCTGGTTTTTTTTCTTTAAATCCAAATATTTAAAAAAACGTTTGCTAATCGACTTTTAGGTATACCTTTTTTTGACGTAAAATGACAAACGTTTTTTAATTTACTTAAAATGTAATACAGGGCGTACCAAAAAGTTGTGATTGTTCAAAAAAATAAAGGCGGGGGGGGGTGGCTTCCCTACAAGTAAGAGCTGTACTAAGATTAGACTTAAATCCGTCATAAAAAAACCCCGGATACCAAATTTTACTCTAATATTTACATAATCATTTTTTTAAAATAGAAAAATTAAATAAAAACTTTAACACCCTGTATTTCAAAGGGGGCCTTGCGGACCCATATTTGTATAAACTTTTAGGTTTTTTTTTTGAACCCTGACTACTTACCTGAAGTATGACTTTCCCTCTGAATCACCCTGTATACAGGGGGGTGAATTGTTGGCTAATAATCGGATGTGATTCTTTAACCATTTAGGACTAAAGTCATATAAACAGATATGCGCGGGGGCTCTTTTTTTGAGATACAGGGTGTTAAAGTTTTTAAAAAATCGGTTTTTATTAATTTCTCGAATACTCTTTTTGCCCATTTTGTTGAAACTTGGCAGTTTTATTTTTATAACCCCGCAAATTTTAAACCCTTAATTAGATTAAAATTATTAAATAGTGTCGTGCGGGGAAACCCACCTTAGCGAATATTGGCAAAAAAATGGTATGCCACTGATTTTTTTCCTATTTTGATATTTTTTGGATTAAGCGACAAAAAATAAAACCCTATCCTTGCCCCTTTTTTTCGTATCTTGCTTTATTTTCGAGAAAAAATAATTTTATTGCATGTTTCTTTAGACCGCACAAAAAAAATTAAAAAAAAAAAATTTAAATTTTTTAAATTTAAAGTTTACAATACAAATACAATAAATATAATTAAATACAATGAAGTTGGTAGGATTATGTTATTTAAACTTTTAATTTTAATCAATAGTCACAACGAAATAAAAGTAGAAAGATGGACAAACAAATTATCAAAAAATTTTTAAAACTGAGGGAAAAAAAGAAATAAAAATAAAACTTAAGAAATTAAACATATTTAGTTATCACAAAAATTGTTGAAAATGTCCTCCTTCTCTTGAATACAGGATTCAATTCTCCTTCTCATGGACTGGAGAACCCTTTCCAAAAAATTTCCCGGGTATTTCTTATGGTTTCATAAGAAACTATAATTCTTTGCCTTAGTTCCCCTACAGTTTGAACCGGTGTAGTATAGCTAAAGTCTTGAGGTATCCCCACAAAAAATAGGCTAAACTATTTAAATCAGGGGGACCTGGGAGGCCAAGACTGAGGTCCTCCCCGTCCTACCCAGCGATCGGTAAACGCTTCATTTAGAAATTCCTAGCATGAATGCTGAAATGTGCAGGAGCACCATCATGCATGAACCACATTTCTTGCCTTAATAGAACAGGTACATCCTCAAAACAAAATTGCCAAATCGTTCTCAAGAAAGTGGGGTTGGATAGTCCATCCAGTCGTCCTGGAAGAGAACGGTCCTATGGGGATATCTCCCTATTCCAGCCCACACATTTACGGAAAACTGCTCCTGATGATGTGGCTCCGTAATTGCGTGTGGTTTTCTTCTGCCCTAAATGATTATTATGGAAATTTAGAAAATTTTGAATGGAATTGCGGGAAAAATTAGCTTTATCAGTAAAGAGTATTTTGTTATCAAATAAAGGATTTTCAGCAAGTTTTTCAAAAATCATTGGCAGAAATTTAAACGCAACGGAAAATCACGAAAGGGAGTAAATCTTGAACTCTTTGAATATGATAGGGGTATAATAGGGTTTTTAACGAGTATTTTCCAAACAAGAAAATGGGAAATATTAAAATGTTACCGGAATTTTTCCCAGTACTTGTTTCTGGATGTTCCTCAATTGTGTTTAAAAATTTCTTTCCCCTAACTCCCGGTTTTTTCTCACCGTGCGATGTGCCCCTTTGGAACTATTGTCAATGCAAAGAACCCGGGTTTTATGTAGTCTCCTTTGTATTCTCGAAAACATTCTTGCATGGGAATGATGCGATTTGGATACCGCTCTTGATATATCCGCCTTGCCATAAGCGCATTCCGTCAGCAAGTCCGTAGGTAAAAAGCATATCTGCTAGTTCAGATTTGTAAATCTTGGCAGGGTTTTCTTATTTTTTTTTTTATTATTGATTAAAGAAACTTTCTCAATTTTATCAAACTACCACGTTTATGAATACTTGACAAAATAGGACAGTAACTTATTCGCTCAAATGTAATATTTTAAAAACAAAATAGGGGCACCAGCCTATTCAGTAAATTAAAAAAAATTTCGTTATTCCCGGTAAATAATTTTTTAAAAAATATTTAAATGGTGCGAAATATCAATTAAAAAAACTTAAAGAACAAAGACGGATGGGTTTTCTCAAATCGAAAACCGCCAGTGACGTAGCATAAAATAAGGGGGAAAAAGTCATCCCACAATGCCTTTTTGTGCGATCTAGGGACATGCAATAAAATGATTTTTTCTCGAAAATGAAGCAAGATACGAAAAAGGGTCAAGGATAAAAAAGTTGTATTTTTAGTCGCTGAATCCAAGAAAAATATCAAAATGGAAAAAGTCAGTGGCATACAATTTTTTGCATAATATTTTTAAAGGTGTCTCCCACACGTCACTGGATTTAATAATTTTAATCTAATTAAGGCTAAATTAGCCCCTTGTTACTAAAAATAATCTGCCAAGTTTCAACAAAATCGGCAAAAGAGTATTTGAAAAATTAATAAAAATCCGATTTTGAAAAAACTTCAACACCTGTTTATATATATATATATATATATATATATATATATATATATATATATATATATATATATATATATATTATATTTATACATATTTTGATAGAACAACCGTACAATCCCTTATCCGATGTCAAAATTTAATTAATTTTAATAAAAAAGTATATTTTTGTCACTTTTTTGACGTACCTATCAAACACACCGTAACATTTTACTCTTAACTATTTGACTTTAATATTTTAACTAATTATTTTTTTTAAAATGCCATTTGGCAAAATCAAGAAACTTTGAAGAAAATGTAACGTTAAAAAGGCCCGAAACTACATATATATATATATATATATATATATATATATATATATATATATATATATATATATATATATATATATATAATAATAATAATAGGCTTTTAACTGTTGAATAAATCTTATTATTACAATCTAATAATATTATTACAAAATCATATTTTATAGCAGAAATTATTAAACTATTTTTTTATTACAATTGGGAAATTATTTTCGATTATTATTTATGGTTAACAACAGGCATTGGAGATTATTCTCTTTTTGGTTAGACAATCAGGGCTACACCTGGCCACAAAATATATGTATAGGTATCCAATACGTATGTTTTGTGACCTCGCTCTGCAACATCATTTACGACCGATAATTTTTTTAAAAATCGCTTGCATTCTTAAAAACTGAAGTGATAAGGCCATGACTCTACGTCTACCAAGGACGGTGTTGGAGCTGGAATATATGGACAGAGGCCGAGGGCAGAGTTTTCCTTCAGCCTGGGCACTCTCGCAACCATATTTCAAGCGGAGGTATTTGCTATTGAGATGTGTGCTAGATCGCTGGTTAATCGGCACTGCACACGTAAGACAGTTAAAATATTCCCCGATACTCAAGCAGCTCTTAAGGCTCTTAAATCCAGCCGGTGCAATTCGAAAACCGTCTGGAATTGCAAGGATGCGCTGACCAAACTGGGTCAAAACAATAAGGTTACATTACTGTGGATACCTGGACACACCGGCCTAGAGGGTAATGAATCCGCAGACCTCCTTGCCAAAAGGGGGCGGATAAAATTACAGGCCGGAACCGGTCATCGGTATATCTTATGAATGGCCAAGCAGTTCATATCAGCTTGGACACAAAGAAAATCTTCGGTACTGGCATGGACTTTCGGGTCTCAGACACTCGAAGGCCTTCATAAGCCCACCAAGCCAGCAATGTACTGTCAAACTACTGGAGCTATCAAGGGTACACCTTAAAACTCTAGTGGGACTGTACACGGGACACTGCAGATTAAAATACCACATTCACAAGATTGGCCTAGCGGACGACGCCGATGCCGATGAATCGGCAGAACACATACTGTGTTCGTGCCCAGCAATGGCACGATTAAGATTCGCATCCTCGGCAATGACACCTTGTTGCCGGGGGAGGTGAAAGATCTCTCTCCCAACAGGATCATCAGATTTATTAGAAGTCTGGACCTGGTGGGAAAAATATAAAATGGTGTGAGCCACAATAGACCGATCGGTCGTGGTGGATGGGTGTTATACCCACTCACTTTAAAGCTACCTACCTACGTCTGATTAAAAAAAAACTCGCATGGCAAACGTAAAACTCAAAAAAAAAATGAGTAAAGTAATAAAAATAAAGAAAATAAAAAAAAACACCATTTTATATTTTTTACAGCATGTATCTAAAATTAGGTTTTTTGAATAAATTTCCAGTTAAAATATAGATTAAATACTTTCTAGGTGTAAAAATTAATTTTGCAAAACATAATTTAAAGTAAAGTATTACTATAAGTTTGATGGATACGTCAAAAAAGTGCAAAAAAGAATATAATTCTTATTAGAATAACCTTTAACGTCGAACAGCGATTGGAGGGTTGCTTTTATAAAAAAATTATAAGATACCTTGTTTGTAGAGCGATTAATTTCCATAAGAGTATGTGTCAATCATATCTCATGTGTCTAACTTGATTTCATATGACGTAATAGTTTAAAAGCGCCAACTAAGATTAGCGACGCCCACAATGTGATTTAATTTTTTTTGCCAAAACTTTATAGGGAAATGTCTTGGAAACAAAGTAAAATTTGCAAAAAAGTATTCTTGGTTTTCAATTCAGAATCAAAAAATCAATTCGGGTCTTCATTTTTTGCCTCTACTTACCAATCTTGTATATATATATATATATATATATATATATATATATATATATATATATATATATATATATATATATATATATATATATATATATATATATATATATATATATATATATATATATATATATATATATATATATATATATATATATATATAATATATAATATAAACATTGAAAGTAAGTCAAGATGTTTAAGAGAAATTTAAAAGAAGTGTATTATTATAAGAAAAGTAACTTGAATGCTCGTGCACAGTAAAGTTTATGGACATACCTATGCAAGGACACGAGTTCTTCGTTCTTTCTTTTTCACCTAAAAGCATGTATGTTCTATTAATTATCATATCACCCCTAAGAATTCCATTATGTAAATATAACTCTTAGCCAAGTCGGTAAGTTAGTATGCGACTTAAGGAATCCTGCTCTTGAATAGACACCTGTTATGGTACTTTCCTGTGTGGTAGGTGGTAAAAAGGCATTTGTTTGTATTAAAAAAAAAACTGAATATAGAGGTTTAATAATTAGGTCGCCAGCATATAGAATTATGTTTGCTTAAATTGGTATTGCCTAGACAAATTATGTTATGTAATTAATTATAATTTAGGAGCCATTTTTCCAGAAATGTGGTAACTGTCCTAATAGTAGTTAGGAAAATGACCATAATATTATATTGACGTGTTATAAATGGGCTATCCATGTCAAAGCAAATATTGTTTAAGTATAATATATTACAAACTAATGTATGTTGTTTTTAGCGTGTATTTATTTTCCTTTTATTATTTAGGGCAACAAGATAATTTACTTTTTTCCGGTTATGTGCTTACATTATTTTGACTATATATAACTAGTTACGGTTTAATGCCAGATTTTCACCTAGTGCAATAAAAAATACACAACAATGCACATTTTCTTCGCAATGTCTAGATCCGAATTACTAAGGTATCTCGTTTAAAATTGTTACGTGTTCTTTATTTAACAACCCAGTTTCCTAAATTTTTTAAAGTCTTATTGTTTTGCTGGAAAATACCAAATAACAATATTCTAGAATTAGGTAGGTAGGTAGGTAGAATCTAGAATTAACTAAATAACTAAATCTAAATTTAAAAATTAAAATCTTCATCAAGTCCTAGATTTTCCTGGATTGTACCTAGTACCGATGCTGCATTACCCCGTTGCACAGCTAAACCAATTCTTTGGATAATGAAACTTCGAGATTTTTTGCAAGTAATTTTTTTGCAAATTTCATTTATAAAACCTTTAGCCTCATCACCCAAAGGACCAAAAGTTTCAACAGCAAAAAGAATGTAAATAAAGCGGTCTTCAAGCTTTTTATATTTTAGACACACCTACTAAATTAGAAGTTTTGTCCAGATAGGATTTTGCAAGTAGCGTCCCAAAGTAATTGTTTTCCATATTTCCAGGAAATTAAGGTCATTCCATCTACACGTTTTCCATCAATTCTGCAAACTCCAAGAGGTTCTAACATAGAAGGATTCAGAGCTCTCTTGATTATATCATTTATCTGACTGTGTCTAAAAGAACGCCCTGCGCTTTTTTTGCAGCTTAGCCCATGTAGGCCATAAATATCAGTATTTTTGGCGCAAACGCAGGTATGCTCTTCACACACAGACAGACCAAGTCTGAGAGCGATGGAACTGTGGAATGTTTTGTTATCTAACAAATTTGCAAGGACGAAGATGGAAGTCCCTGAAGAGCAAGTAGACGTCCTTATCTTCACTTGTCTGGCATATGCTTGTAATATATTTGTAACGAGCTTGGCAAATAAAAAGCCTAAATATTTCTGTTTCTTGGTAATTCTTGTGGTTGATTTTAAAGATTGCAAACAGATAACCATTTTACAAAACAATTGCAGAAATCATTATCTACTGTCGTAATATAGAAAGGTAAAATTTTGGAAAGTACATCCGATACGTCATTGATTAAACCTAAAAATGCGGAAATAGACAGGGTGGATGCATTTCTCATTCCGAGACCTCCAAATTTTACTAGAAGAGTGCTTTGTAACCAAGAATTTAATTTAATATCACAATTTGTTATGTCTTGAACCAAACTCCGTAATACATTATCAAATTCACGTAGTATATCTGGAGATTTCCAACAAGGTGGACATCTTAACAAATAAGACATTCAAGGTAAAGCAATGGAATATTTTAGTGAATAATAGGAAATATGTGAGTCTATAAATTTTAATTTGGTGCTAAAAGATTCTAAAAATTCTGTCTTTTTATTAATTGAGTATTCAATTTTATTTGACCAAAAAGCACTTCCTAATAATTTAAAATTTGAAATGGGAATTACTGACAGATTGGGAACAACACTCAAAAAATTTGCTAGTATATAAGAATAATCTTTAGATAAAACAGATATTTCACACTTATTAAAATTTAAATTTGGGTTTCCAGCAAGTGTACCCTCATCTAGATACCAGAGATTTATTTCTGTATCTAATGATAAAATAAGTGGATGAATTGCTAAACTAAAAAAAAAGCTGGTCCAAAAGGATCTCCTTGTTGGACACCTCTTTAAGAAAGAATATATTAATCACCGTAAAAAGTAAACTTGGTTTATCATAACATTAGCTATAAATGGTAAAATTCCGGCAGATATTCGCTGACTCGTGATAAAATGGTTTTTCTATTCACCATATTAAAAGCGTTTGGGTAAATTTTTGGAGCTTAACATTACCTACTTTGTGTTTTTGGAACGCTATTACCTCCAAGGGTAACCACCTCTCTGCAGAACAACAGTAATATGTGTTCTGACCAAATAGATTATTTTCCATATCTTTATCTCAAGTAAAAACAATATTAAAAAATATTTAAATGCAGAGAGCTGATTTTTTATACCCTGTCGTCGTGTCGTCTGTATCCCTTTGTCAAGAAATAAATGGTTACATTAATAAATTAATTAAAAATTATCCGGAAACGCCCCCTCCCCGTCGATATGTCTATAAGTTTGTACAGAACTTCTTACAGCATAAGAAACAATGTTCAAATGTTTTTTAGGCGACAATAATGAAAATGGCGGAATAATAATAATGATTCCTTTTTTCTTTAGATTAGAAAATAATTTCAAAAATTAAAAGAAATTAAGATTCAAATTTTTTAAATTTAAGTTTATTTAATTAAATTAAACAATTGAACAATTTTTTAATTATAGTTAGTTCTGGTCAGCGATGGTTATTTATGGTTAGATCTGGTCAGTTATGGTTAGTCATGTTAGTTCTGGTTAGTTTCAAAAAAATATATATTTTTTATTTAATATATATATATATATATATATATATATATATATATATATATATATATATATATATATATATATATATATATATATATATATTGGAAAAAAAACATACAAAAACAATATAAATTGATCCAGTTCCGAGAATTCGTATATGTATTTGCGTCTTTAGAAGTAAAATTTTCTATATAATCATTAGTCATAAAAGAATACAAATTAAACTCATGTAACTTGTTTTTATAACACGTAGTTTTTGGGTGTGAAACATAAACGTGTAGGCCAAATAATAAATAACTGTCTTACCTTAATACGAGCAATAACTTTTGCCCATTGCGTACTTTTCTCTACGTTTGTTACAATTTGTCTTAAATCTAGTTTTATAAATTATTTTACTTAACTTGCAAGTGCAAATCCTTTTTGTTTCTCCTGACACTGATAAATTTACTGCGGGTAATATTGGGATAGGTAACACATTAGCCGTTTATATCGGAGCTGGTCTTAACGGAAAAAACTGAACAACACTTGTCAACATCTGCCGTGCCACAATAAAGATTTATTTTCATAGATCAACGGCAAATTTTCCAGTAAATTTATTTTCTAAATCATTCGATTTACCATTTTTCGCATGAACCGTTTTAAAATTATCACTTTTAACACAATTTAAATTTAAGACTATAGAATCGTGAAAAGAAATTCGGCTAACAGTAAAAAATGTTTCCCTGATATAAATTTTCTATTGAATGTTTCGGTAGTTTTAAGTCTGTATTGTTTTTTTTATTACAATGTTTCGGCCGCTCTAATTCTATTCTGTTTTTTAAATTAAACAGTGTTAACATAATATATACAGTGTGACCACTAATGTCCGCGGCAATGGCACTTTTTTAATTCATATGCAAAAATTTCATATATATATATATATATATATATATATATATATATATATATATATATATATATATATATATATATATATATATATATATATATATTAATAAATTATTTTAATTATAATATATTTATTTATAAATAAATATTATAATATTTATTATTCCAGTGTTCATTTTGAAGCCCATTCCCCTGCCCAAAAATTTAAAATGAATTGGGAAAAAAAATTTGAGGGTTTTTTTTTTGAAAAAATTTCAAGGTGGGGTTTGGACAAAAAAATGGAATTTATTATGAAATTTAAATTTTTTAAAAATTTTTATCAAAACTTATTGAAAAACTCCAAACTAAAATAATTTTGATTTTAAAAAAAGTAAAAGTTACTTTTTTTTTTAATAAAAAATTTCTTTTGCAAGTTCACTTTTTTTCCGTAATGGCACTTCCTCATTGGCCAACAAGCCGAGTTTTTTAAAATTTTTAAAAACCGGGGGGAAATTTCCCGCTGGTTAAAATTTTATAAAATATTTATTTAAATAATTAATATTTAATATATATATATATATATATATATATATATATATATATATATATATATATATATATATATATATATATATATATATATATATATATATATATATAACGGGGCCCAAAAAAAAAAACCCTCCCCCCAAAATTTAAAATCACGGGGGGTGGGGCCCTTTGGGGGGTTTTTTGGGGGTTGGGGTTTTTTTTTTCCCCTGGATAGCTGTTTAGATATCACATGCAGTTTGGAAATATTTCCATAAAATTTTTGGGGGTCAAAAATGGTTTATCTCGAGAACCCTCTCTAAAAGACTTAAATAAAGTATACTTTTGATAAAATGTTTTTGGGAACTTTTTTTAAACGGGGCAATATCGTTAAAAGTTACGATTAACAGAATAGCTGGCCCTATGCAAATCAAAGCTTTGGGCATTTTTCTCTCAAACCCAGAAACCCAAATACAATTTTAATTTTTAAAAAATATAATTATTAAAAAATAAAATAAATTTAAAATATTTAATTAAATTTAAAATTATTTATATAATTTCGACTTAAAATCGATCGAAATGCCCCCCTTAATTATGACACTCAATCTCCGATTTTTGTTTTAAATTCCTAAAATTTAAAATTATATTTTATTTTTATTTTAAATATTTTTATTTTAAATTTATTAAAATAAATAATTTTAAAAAAATAATAAAAATTTGAATTTTCTGTTTAATTTTTTTTTGGGGGAAAATCCAAAAATTGATATTTTAAGACAACAATAAAACAAATGACTAGAAACCTAAATGGATGCATTTTATTGACGAAAAACTCAAAAAATACCCCTTTTTATCTTTAATCAATTATATTTTTTTGGATTTTTCTTAAAAAAATTTGTTAATGTCAATACCCCTATTTTTCGATTTTTTACACCAAAAAATAGGTGTTTTCGCGATTCTAAACAATTACCGCAATGTTTTTTACTTAATATTCATTTCCTCACTCCAATAAAATAATTTAATTTAATGTTATCTCCAACTTTATTTCGAACAAAACAAATGATTATTATACAAATATACATTCCTATGCATAAAGTCTGGTCAGTGGTCGATCTGATTTTTATAGTAAAAAATCACTATCTAAACTAGTTCTGTAATGACAAAATGGAATTTTAAGTAAGCATGCAAGGTATACATATGCGCATTATTGCTCTTTTACTTGCTGCCTAGCAGCTTTAAATACCCACCTTTAATAATATTAATTTGAATATTTTAAAATCGTTCAGTTCAACGCGTTTGGAATTAGTTTTAAAATACACTCCTCTTAAAAAGTATCATTTTAATTCAAATAGTAAATAAGGTCAAATAAAAATATTCTTATTTCGTACACAAAATTAATTATTCAGTTTCGACATCTCGTTTCGTACATCAAAAACTGAGGTAGGTTCGTCTCTGATGGTTCATAAAATATGGTAAAATAATTTAAAACTAATTTTAGTAAATATCAAAATATGTTTTGCTCACATAAGATGCAGAAATATAAAATATTTATTTGGATAATAGTGATATTAAAATATTCTTATAATAATATATGTTTTAACTATCTACCTAAACAGATATAGTGATGAGCACAAGGAAGTTTAAAGGTGTATGGAAGCCCAATACTGTAGAACAAAATTGTCCAGGCGTGCAGGTCAGCGGGAATAGGGGTGGCCCGGAATTTGCGCAATGAATAGTAGGTCAGGGCCCATTTCCATAATTCTTTGTTACTATCTTAAATTGACATTTCAAATGTCAAATTCCCAAAATTCCCCCTTTTTTTTTTTACAATTTGGTTATTAAAGGATACTACTATAGAATATTTAAAATTATTGTGTAAGAATAGATGGCGCCACTTTACTGCCTTCTATTTAAATGGTCGATATTTTTGGAAGTTTGTATTTTTACCAAAAATCTTTGTAAATAAATAAAAACACAATTTTTAAAATAAATTTCAAACATTGTATGATGGATTATGTACTTATCACCAATTTTGTGATAAAAAAAGGGCAAAATAGTGTAAATGAGTTTAATCTAATCCTAAGTTTTTGGGTTTTGTACATTAAAAATTAAAAATTTTTTTAAAAACTGCTTTAGGCATATACTTTTCACTAATAACAAACATTCATGAGACAGAATAACAGGGGTTTAAAAAAATGTTTAGTAACCTTTGGTACCTGAGTATCCATTGTAACAGTATCCGTTAAATATTATTGTGTAAGTATGTCGAGCTTAAAAATTGATAATGAAAATTTAAAAGAAACCAAAATCTATTTATTTTTAAAAAATGGTATTGTCTCGAAAGTTGCCTCCTCTCCGATTTTGATCAAATTTGGATACAGGGGTTTGGGGCGCTGATTACAAATCTGAAAAAATTCTTTTCGGCAACGTTTCATTTCCGAGATCTTTTTCATAAAAGTTGAAAATTAAACTAACCTCATTTTCACCATATTCTCCCATCTTTTTGTACACAATTCTTTAAATTTTTACACTAAAGTGGCACGATATTTTAAAACCTTTTAAAACCTTGTATTTTTTTATTTTACATTTTTTTTTCCATTAAATTGCGAACTTTTTAAGTTCAAAGGCAGCAGCCATATTTGCTTAAAATAAAAGTGTAAAAGGTGTAAAATAAACATAAAAATTTTTTAAAAGGTGTTTGTGAAATTTTGTGCCAATTTAGTGTAAAAATCAAAATTTTGTGCAAAAGAAGGAAAAATAGTGTAAAAAGGTTAGTTTGTTTTTTTCAATTTTGATGATGAATATCTCGAAAACGAAACCTTGCCGATTTTTTTAGTTTTTGTAATCCAGCGCCCCAAACCTGTTAAAATTTGGGACCTTCTTTCTTTTATTAGAGGGACCTGTATATATTAAAATTTGCCTGGTCTCCCCATAATCAATAATGTTGATCCTTTAAAAAGATGTACTACATTATTAAATGAAATAAAAGTACCTAAATGTAAACTTTATTTCTTTTTAATAATCACAAAAAACACAAACATTGTGGGAAAACATCTAAAAGATAGTTAAGTTGCCTTACTTTTCTCACTAATATTTCCTATGAAATTTCATTTTCTATTATTCATAATTGATATATTATTATTTATTCGGTTTTCCTAACGTTACGTCTTATAAGAAAGCACCAATATAAAAATACTTACCTAAAGTTAAAAAGACGGTATGTTACCCTTAATTTTCAAGACAAAAACCCTACAACCTCTAGTCATTTTTTTACGATATTATAGTAACAAACAATAAACACAAAATTATAGTCACAATTAAAAAAACACTAATCACTAAAATAAGAAGGTTTTGATTAATCCAAAAACCCGGGACTCCGGCTCTCCAAAATTATAATGTGTTGGCTAACTTCACACTGATTTATCCGGGGTGTAAGTAAACAAAATTAAATATTTCGTGGAATTTTGTTTTGCGCAGAATCGGCGGGGCCAACTCTGACGGTTATTTTCATACTGGGCTGGACATTTTTGATCGAATGGGCCATAACATTGGGCTTCCATACACCTTTAAACTTCCTTGGATGAGCAAAGCAAGACCAAGACCCCAAAACCGGGGTAGTCTTGGTCTTGGTCTTGGTGCTTGGTCTTGCCAAGCCTGGTCTTGGGCTTGGTCTTGCAAGCCAAAGGAAGGTCTTGTTCTTGGTCTTGGTCTTGCACCACCCGGTCTTGGGCTTGGTCTTGGTCTTGCTGCAGAGTTTTGCTGGTCTTGCTTTTTTGGTTTGTAATAATTTTAAGTAAGTATTCTTGAGTAAAACAACTTTTTAATACTTAAAAATAAATAAAAATGGCGACTATATTTATTGCATTAAAATTTAAAATATACCGATTTTAAGCTTACATTTGAATTATTTGATTTAAAAGCATATTTTAAATGTAGGGTTTTTTTTTTTAAGGCTTCATTTTTAGTTGAATTAAGACAACCTGTTTTCATACATTTAGTTGCACATAGAAACATTTTAGTGATAAATTTATTAAAATTTTCTTTAAAGAAGCATATAAAATTAAAACAATCTGTGTACTGTGTGAGCAGAAAAAAAACTTAATTTCAATTAGATGTAAAATTTTCATGAAAATATTTTTTATATGTAAACATTGGTTTCTGTTTAAAAAAAAAGTTATTCAGGAATCTTTAAGTTCATATAAACTTTTTATCTCTAAATTAGTCAAATATTTGCAGTACAAAGTTGACACATACTTTATAAACAATTGCATATACAAGGTGGCTCAATAGTGTGTCAAAGCTCGATATCTTCGAAACCGTTCATGATGGTGAAAAACTGAACATACAAAATTATAGAAAAGGGGTGAAACTATTATCTATTTTAAAATTTTCAAAAATTTACTAAAAAAGAAAACTCCTTGTATTAAGCAAAAAAAAAAAAAAATATGGCAAAAAATTCATTTAAAAAATCACTACCCGGTATTTTATGCTGGAAATTGTTGAACTGTCATAAAGGAACAATATCAAACTTTTGTGGAAATTTTTGAACCACCCTGTAAGTAGCATCACTAGATAACTAAAAAAACATTTAAAATGAAAGTAATTATCAGTTCTATAATTTTTTGTATCCTATTTTTTTCCTGTCAAAAACCTTTTTCGGAGATATCGGGGCTGATGATCAAGGTCACAATCTTTTATTTTGAAACATGTTATTGAATTTACTCTTATCATTGTTAGAAAACTGTATATAAAAATCAAGTGATCCTTTTTTTTTTTCATTTTTTTTCTGTTTTTGAAATACCTCTGAATATTAAATATAAAAACTAAATATTATAATATTAAAAAGTCGCAGAAGTGCAAGAGTTTTGCAGGTCGGTCTTGGTTTTGGGTAGTCTTGCACTCCTCGGTCTTGGTCTTGGTTTTGCAAGCAAAAAGGGGGTCTTGGTCTTGGTCTCGGTCTTGGTCTTGCTGCAAGACCAAGACCAAGACCGCAAGACCAAGACCGGTCTCGCTCATCACTAAACAGATAAGTTTACTGTTCCTACTTTTAGTGATTTATCACGCCTGAAATATAATTGGGAAAAATAAAAAGCCCCTTTAACTAACCAGAACTAACCATGACCGACCAGAACTAAGGGCTTTTGAATTTGTCTTAATAATCCCTAACAATAAGTTAAAGTTATTAACAAAATTTTAATAATTTTTTATATGGTATTTATTTGGTTGACTAGTTGGGTTGTCACAATCATAGGCGTGCGCACAGTGGGTGCCATGGGTGCCGTGGCAGCCCCACCGGTCTAAAAAAAAGATTACTGTATTTAAAATATGAAAATTATTATTTGATAAGGTTCGATTTAACAATTACACCGGAACACCTTCTCGAAAATGGTATGGTAAAATCAAAATTAAAATTTACAATGCGCCAAAAACGTTTAGAAAATCTCCGGGTTCCATTTGGGGAACAGGAATTAGTCGCAAATATTGATGAAAAGCTTTTAAAAACGAATTTTAAAAAATTTATTTGAAAAAAGAATGGATTTTATAAGAAAAATTTTTATGTGCTCGGTTTATTATTATTTTATAAATATTTACCTATATTCTAAGAATTTATTCTTATTAATTAATTTTATTAATAACAATGTATTAATATCGTTGTATTGTTATTCATACTTTTTATTTACTCCATTATTATTATTTTATTTAGAAAGATCCGATGATTATCCCATGACTCCGACCTCATAGGATTGTAGCGGAAGATCCTATCAAGATCTGCATCCGCTCGGTCAGTGATCTTCAGCCAAATTCATTTGCCCCAGTAAACGAAGGGACAGGACAACTGATTTATGCATTTTCATCACCAGTTGTTCGGGTAAATGTTTTCAGCGGGAATACACTTCAGTCCCCAACACATTTTCCTTTATGCCTCCCAAAAGCAAGGCAATTAGGACAACCAATCGCACACGTTATACTCAGGATAGAGCCTCCGAAGTTCGCAGTTAGATCCTGATATTGGCTACGTTTCTCCCGTTCCTTTATGTCGATGTTAGTTTTCGACGGGGCGGAGAACTCAATCACATACATAGAGTTATTCCTTTTATCAAGGAGAATAATATCAGGTTTATTGGCGCGAATTTGGTGCGTAGTGGGGACTGCATAATTCCAATATATGCGACAGTTTGTGCTTTTCCAAATACGCCTCGATATCGCCAGGGAGCAAATGGCAAAATTCTGTTTCGTCGATGCCGTAATAATGTCTGAGGTGATGATAAAGTACCCGAAGCGAATCGTTATGTCGGTGGATGTAACCACTTACAGCATGCACTGGACAAGCTGACAATAAGTGCAGTATCAGGAATGTTTGAAAACTGGCTTCGGTATACCAATTTGTTTATCACCCCATTTCCCGGATGCTGGGAAGAACCCATCAGTCAGTCTTGAACTCAGATTTTAAAAACCTAAACGTGAGGTTTCGAAATAGATTGAGTCTTTCTATGTTTGGGTAAAATACTCCGTGTTGCGGCTTATTAATGTGATCTTCTAAAAGCACCTACTGTTCTGCTCTTTTAACTGTAGTTCTTACGACTTTAGACTTAAGTCTTACAAGTGACTGGTCGTCGTTTGGATCTATTGCAAATCTGAGACCGAATTTCTCCGCTGCCTTGAATAGAAACGCTCCAACATCAACCAGCTATTTCATTGAAAACGTGCTCTACTTACTAGTTGCATCAGTGGATCAGTACTACAGCAGCTTGACAAGCAAGACTCAAAACAGTCTATCGTTCATACTCTCTAAGCTTATTAAAGGTCACGACTTCCCTGGTGACGTGGGAGGTAAATACAGGATGTTGATGAGCGCGGGTGAATGCTTCGGTGAGGCATCATTTTCGTGTGCTGACGTCCAGCTCGCGGGTTCCTCTCGCGTCCACTTAACCACTCAAAATAAAGCAATACAGGCACTGCTAGCATGTTGGTAACGCAAGGACCTTATTTATTTCAGATAATTCGGATTCCCAGAATTCTCAGTAACGTCGCCTGTAATGGCTTCTAAGCTCAGTTTTCAGCCAACATCTTGAGTCCGGTTTTGGTCGATTCCTAAATATCGATAATTCTCGTTGTTTTTGTAGAGGGGGAGTAGCGCGCTATCGGCAGCTACGGTCGGCTTCTAAATCGTTCCCGTACCGGCCCTTATTTACCTTAAGTTTTTGCACACTTGTCAGGCCGAACTCCATTTCCAACATCTCTGGTGTACTCGTGAACCCTTTAAGAGACTGTTGTAGGTCTTGCTCGCTAGTTGCGTACAGTTTAGGTCATCCCGCATAAAACAGATCGGTTACCTTATGCTCCGCACGTCTTCTAGATAGTTAATATTATTATTATTATTATTATCTCGGCACCCACACCAGCTTTACCCTGCGCACGCCTATGGTCACAATGGTCGGTTTACGAAATGAGAAGCATAAAATTGATTAAATAATTCAGTTTACTAAACGAGAATATTTCAGGTAAATTTCTGAAGTGTATAAAACGCGAGTGTTCGAAACTAGAAAACACCATCATGCATGATGTTCCTTTTTTCATCTAACACCTCCTACTAATTTGGAATCACTGGAGATTTTGTACTTTATAAAGAATTAATATTGGGAAGATTTAATTCTTGACTTGGTAGTCCCATTGGTACGGCGCAGGCGTCTGTCTAGTCTACAGAAGATAGAAGATTTTTATGCGCCTAGAAATCTAGTGCCCCAGGCTAAGTCCCGGCTTGACTCACGCAGTGTGTTTATTACACGAAAAAATTTAGCCCATTTTTTCCCTTATCATAACTTCAGTATCCTTCCACAAAAATATATGAGATTTGGTATATAAATTTACATAAGTATTCCAATTATCTGTGAAAAAATTGAGAAAGTTATGTCAGGTGGATTCAGAGATATATGATTTTAGAAAAATTCCCATTTTACTACTAAATGACTCACTGACTGGCTGACTGACTGAAGAACTCATGAACTCATTAAAATAATGAGGCACTTTCCGAGGGAATAGAAAGTTTAAAGGGTCTTGGCACATAAGGGGGGAGAAGAACAGGTCTTTTTACTTTTTAAAATCTCATCCAGCTAGGCTTGTTAAAAATAAAAAGATGTGCTTTTCCTTTTTTCATTTACGTATGTGCTTAAGAAACTGTTTTATTGCATCATAAAGATTGCGCCAAATTAAAGGTCTTTGAAATGCGGATGTAGCACAATTTTTTTCAAAAATTTTTGAGGAAAAATTCAATTTTTTTTAGGCTTTAAAATTTTTAAATATTTTTTAACGAAGCCTATGGACCCACGCTATAATGAAAATCATTTATGTGATGGGCCTTTAGTAGATCTAAATAGCTTTATATATTTTTTTATCATTTTTGGAAGGGGAACAGGGGGTAAAAAACATAAAAAACTTTTTTTTTAATTGATATTTTTAGATATATTTTAAAAAAATCAATTTTAAATTAAGAAGATTTAAGATGAACTTGTAAAGACGATTTTTTTTATTTGCCTCTACTTTATAGTAATATAGTAATTGTTTTTTTCTTTTAGTGAAAAAAAATCCAAAAGGTATTTAAAACTTCTATTCTTTAGATAAATAAAAAACATTATTAAAATTAAAAGTTTTTTTTTAACAAAAATATGAAAAAATGGCAAATAGATGTTGAATTTTTGGACCTCCTATCACCCTTTCAAAAATTATGAAAAAATTCATGATCTACTAAAGAAACATCACATATATTTTTTTCATTATAATGTGGGTAAATAGTCTTTGTTAAATAAAATAATAAAAAATTTCAAAGCCTTAAAACAAAAAGAATCTCACGCCAAAAATGTTTTAAAAAATTTTGCTTTTTCCGCGCTTTAAAAACCTTTAATTTGGCGTAAGCAAAACTAAAAAAGCTTATAATGCGGCTGAGATATTCGAAAAAAACGAAAAATGTTCATGAATCAACAAAACAGTCTCTGAAGCACACACATAAATAAAAAAAAATAAAAAAAAGGAGAAAGCACGTCTTGTAATTCTCGACAAGCCTAGCTGAGTGAGATTTCCAAAATTTAAAAGGCCGATTATTTATTTACTAAACAAAAAAAAGATTTTCATATTGAGCAATTTTCGTACTTAATACTCAGTCTGAAGCTTAGGTTCTATCTATAGAGCAATATATACTGAGGAAAAAGGCATCAGATATCCCCGCCTCCATTTTTTCTTTATTAAACTCAGAAAAAAGAAAAGAGATCCCACCAAAAACCCCAATTCTGTCCACAATTTTCTCCAGTCTTTTTTTGAATTGGCAACATTTTTACTGATCGGTCTGTATTATTGAATCTCTTTATCTTAGTGAAATCTTAGGTATTTTCACGGCTTCTGCTCAGAGGAATTGGCCAGTATTATTCCTTCTCTGGCAGCTCCCAACAGAGCAACACGTAGTACAACTTTTATGCATCCTTTTACAGTTCAGTTAGAAATTTGAACTTCCCACTTTCTTCATTCCTTTATTCCTAGAGTGTCAAGACTATGGAACTGTTTGCCCCGCAGAAGTTTTCCTTCTCCTCCCAATCTCCAAAATTTAAGTCCGTTGCTAAAAAATATTCCTGGATTTCAGTTTTGAACTTAATGAAGCGGTGCTTTGTGTAGCAGACGGCTGTGTGTACGTTATCCATGTCATGTACTGTTGTTTGGAATATTTTTAAAGATAAATTTGAAAACAGTTTTCAAAAAGTTTTGCACTTGTATCCTCATGATAATCAAGCTAGAATCCCTTAATATTCCTTGCAGACAACAGCAAGCAGTTTGGGACAAATCCGTCTTCTGAACCAGCGTGTATTATGGTAATGCGTTTTCAGCTACAGCCAAAGTGCTTTCATCTGACAGTTTTGACTGGAATCAACCCATCCTTTGAATACTGTGTCGTGTGTATCGAACCATGTTTCATCAAGGTAAATTATGGATCTGTTTTCTAACCTGTATCTTTTAATTTCTTGAAGGTAATTAAATTTCCAAGTGCGTAATCTGTGCGATTCCATTACTACTTGTCTTTTGTCTATTTTGCGGTATTTAAATCCCATTTTACGAACAACTCTATGGAGGGTGGCACGGCTAATATTTATATTGGTTTCGTCTTCGTCCATCTTTTTCAGTTTATCCAAGGTAGGAATAACTCCGCTTTCATAAAGACAATATATTTTCTTTCTTATTAGGTCCTAATCATTATTGTCTATACGGTGAGATTGAAAATCACTACGTTTTTTTCTTTTGTTCAATTCTTCACTAATAATAATATCCCTTATCGCTGATATTGGAGTTTTTGTACGTAGACAGGTTTCTTTTAAAGCTTCTTGTTTAATTAGACACCTACTAATTAAAGTTTCATTCACATTTTTCACAACCTGTTTTGCATCTAATGACAAATGATTTCGACGCGACATAGTTATATTCTCAAAACAACTTTGAAACGCACAGTAAAACGGTTATTCAACCTGCCACTAAAATATTAGCCAAAACATTTAATGCCTAATGGTTAATACCAAGAAATACCTGGCCACCCTGCCTTATGAACAAATAGGTAATAAAATCGTTAAAGGTTTATTGGGGTATGGTCCGTCAAAAGCCATAACGATATATTTTGAGACAGACTATACTACCCCAATGATACAAAGTTTAAATATCTCATTAGTGTATGTGTGTTAAAACTAACTTTTGTTGTCCGAAATCTATTTTATTTACTTTGTTAAAAAGTACAAAATACATATAAAACCAGCATACAGACTTCAAAACTCATAAAGGCATGGGCAATTTATAAAGAGATAATATTTTACGGAGTCAGTGCATCTGGGGTTTCGTAGAAGATAAATAAATTGATTTGGAACAGAGCGGTGAACATTATTGTTGAAGACGGTCGACATTTTCGTTTGTCAGGGATGATTGGTAGAGTGAACATAAACTTTAAGATTTATATTAATGCGCCTTTTATACAGGCAAAGTAAAGAAAACCTACACACGTTGCACACCAACACCACAGAAATTATATTTAATATTCATATGAAGGTTTGCGGTTATATACATTTATTATTTTTCGTAATAGTGGGTGATGTAAACCGTTTAATACAGGGGCGTATTAAAAGTATGATCCATAGAAATATTCTTTAAAATTTGCTGGTTTGCTATGCTAGGGAAGCATAGCGTCTAATGTCACTTTACACAGTTATATTAAGATTCTGCAATACTAGGTTTGTTCCAACAAGAAATCCGGTATCGTTTTGAAATCGTCTTTGAACTGTTTTTTGGTGCGCTTAGACGCATGCGCGGCCTTAAAATAGTTTCTTGACGGTACGAAAATTACAAACGTTGGATCGCTTTGCGGATCGTTTTTGGGACTGTCAAATCAAAAGTTTTTGAATTTTTTGTTTTAAAAAATAACCCTACTTTCTACTTATTATTTTTGTGATCAAAGTTAGCAAATATCACTCATAATATCGTCACTCATCTTTAAAGATAATTAAATTTAATGATGTGCTTAGGAGGTGTATAAATATGTGTTTTTGAATAATTAAACAAGCGAGGAAATAGGAAATGCTAAAGCACGTTGCACGCTATTCGCTAAATAAAGTTAGGATTATGCAAAAAAATTAAATTAAGTTAAAATAAGTTAAAGTCACACAAGAAAAGATAAACATTATGTGATCAAATGGTTTTAATTATACACATAAATTAAAAATTAAGAAAAGTTAAAAAGATAAACAACTTTTAACTTTCTTAACTTATTTTAATTTTTTAACCTTATCATAAAATGAAATAAACGTTTCATTTTTAAAATAATTAAACTCCCACACAATAACATCATAAAATAGGCTTACAGAAACTCGTCTTTCCCATGCGTTATAAAAAAATGTAACAAAATTATATATTTTTAGACAAATATTTATTTAAGAAGTTAACAAATTACCGGACAGCTGCCAGAGAGTGCACCAATAAAATAGAAATCACGAAAACCCTATTAACAGTGATTTGCCCTACGTATGCTATTTTTTTGTTATTTTTAAACTGATTGACATGTTTTCACACAAATGTCTTAATTTATAATAACTTAATTTTTGTTAACTTAAATTAACTTAACTTTTCTGCATAATCCTACCTTAACAGTAAACATATGAAGATGAAATATGAAACAATAAACATGAAACAGCTGTTAAAAATCCAAAATCCAGTGCCAAGATGTTCAATGCGCAAGTCAACCCAAACAGTTCATTTAGCCATAGTGTCCAAAATCAACCGTCCGAACATCAGCCATCCAGTTTTGGCAATTTTATCGCAGGATCTTCGTATGTTTATTAGAAAATTTCCGTTCTGAAACTGTAACTAAACGATCCCAAGTTTTGTTGGTACACAAACAGGATCGTCCGATAACCATCACGTCTCTGTGGGAACGCACTTTAATCACTGCGCATGAGCGTGATCGTTCGGTGATGGTTTTTCGACGTGCTGGAACAAACCTACTGTAAAGTCAGTCAGCATCAAAAGCCTTTCAAATGTCATTGTAGACTCACTCATGTGATTATGTATTTATGTAGAATACAAACTTATTAATTTGGGTACATAAATTTGAGAACAAATAAGTTGGCATAGAAATAAATTTTGGTATTTAATATTATAAAATGAGAAATTTTTGGGGGCAAAAAATTATTATGCTGATTAAAAAAATAATTCCCTAAAATTTGGCATAAGTTTTTAGTTTACCTCAAAAAGGTTAGTAACTTGTGGTTATTTTCCTAAATTAATATGTTTCACGTAAAACTAACTTTTCAACGATATATTATCTGATATTTGTCTTTTAAAAGTCCATTCGCACAGCGAAAATTGGATCCAATTTGGGGTTCGGGGCATAATTTTTTTCTCAAAAACGGTATAAGTTATCGATAATTTTTAAAAACTATATGAAAGCCAACACTTAGATCTAGGCTTCTGTAATAGTTTTTAAATTTGGATTTAGTTTTTAATATTTCTTTAGTGAAAGTCACCCTAAAATCGTTATGTTTAGATACTATTTTCTTAACTGCTAATATTTAAAATCCTTGAGAGGCATAGATTATTTCCTTACCTTTAAAAGGGTTATAATTATGTCATTTAAGTGAAAAATAGTTCCGAAAAACTTATCTGTAGTTTGCAATCGAAAAAACCCATAGATCGGTTAAGAACCTTAATAAATATAATATTTTTAATGCGGCTATACAAAAATTGGTGTGTAGGAGTTTGTTAGTCTAGCTTCCGTTCCCGTCCTTTCGACCACCCCTAAGGTGTAGCGTAAATGCATTTAAATACGTAGAAGCAAAATTGATTTGTTAATCTTTGTGACAACTCAGAAGGACTTGCATATACCATATATACTATATACTAGACATATACATATACATATATACCCTAAGTACCAGATACCGTGAGTGCCGGGTTTTCGATGTTTAACCCATCTTTTTGCCCCAGTTCCGTCAACGCTGCCCAAGCACTGAAACATGCAAATATTGCATTTCAGAGCACCTTTTAGACAACGCGGTAGTGCACCACGGACGTTTTTAATAACTACTACCTAAATATGTCTCCCCGGCGGGGCGGGTTCAAACCCGGATCGCGGCGCGCGACCGGGCTCTGACACTACTACCGGAGAGACAAATTAAATGAATGCATCTGAAAAATATTAAAAACCTTGGAAGTAAACACAAGAGCAAAGTGTCGCTTCAGGCAATTATAAAAAACATAATACACATCTTTGTAATAAAATCAGTAAAAGTGGATATTTTTCATAAAGTTTTTTGCTCATTTTATAAAGAAATAAAGAAAAAAGTATTTTGGCCACTTTGGTGTTTTAATTTTTTTTAAGTGAACAATTATGGTATTTGGTTTAAAAATAAAGATGTTATATTTTTAATTTAAAATGACAAGGTAAACCTTACGTGCAATTTTAAAACAGTACATTTAAAAAAGTTACAAAAATTATATTGTGTGCATATTACAGGAAAGTTCTTAGTGTGTTTTTCCCTCTATCGTAACTTTGTTATCGTTCTATAGAAAGGCAAACGATTTGGTATGTAAATTTATATGAGTATTCTAGATACATATGTAAAAAATGAGAAAGGTTTGTCATGTGCTTTTTTAAGATATTTAATTTTAAAAATCGCTCATTTTACTACTGACTGACTCACTCACTCAAAATTATAAAGCACTTCTCGAGGAAGTGCTCAATAAAAAAGTGGAAAAAATGAATTGATAACGGCTAAAATAGCTTGCTCCGCATATTAGTATAAGTAATAAAAAATCTACGATACTATACTACTAATAAGGTAGATGCGGTAATAATTACTACACAGGGTGTCCCAGAATATGTGGGAAATCTCTCAGAATCTATTAGAAAACCTAAAAATATTATGACAAGTTCCCCTTAAACTTTTTTTCTATGACTTTTCCCTACGGAGATACAGGTACATAATGGACGCTCCTGGATTCGTTTTTGTTTAAATTACTTTTAAAATACTTTTAAAATAATAGGTGTAATTTAATATTTTTTTAATATGATGGTTCCTAGATAAGTCTTCTTAAAATGAACCCATTAAATCATATTTGGCTTATTTAGTTTGCCATGGACGGACTAGCTCTGACACAATAATAGCAATTTTTAACACCCTGTATAATAAAGGCTCCAAATTATTATTTTTGTATAGCTTTAACCTTAAACTAAAAAAAAGATATTCATGATTAACATCGATAAAATCAATTGTTTACGAGAAATAAAATATCATGGTTGGTAATTTTTTTACATTATACAGGGCGTTTTCTAATTGTACGTCAATATTTAGTTAAGCAATTTTTGGGTCCATTTTATGAAGAAAGCTTTATATGAACGTATGTCCTAAACGTTCTTAACTTTTAAGATACAGGGTGGTAAAATTTTCTAAAATAAATCATTTATTATTGATGTCTGTAATTCCACTTTAGATATTTTAATGAAATTTGGCATAAATATACTATGTATCAGGAAGCATTTTTTAGTGTTCCCATTTTTTTTCCACCAGTGGCGTTTGTACAGAATTCGACCTGCCTATTTTGGCAAATAAAAAAAATGTGATACACTACAAAATGCTTCTTAATACATAGTACATTTATGCCAAATTTCATTGAATTATCTAAAGAGATATTACAGATATTAATAATAAATGACTCATTTTTAAAATTTTTACCACCCTGTATCTCAAAAGTTAAGACGTTTAGGACATATGCTCATAAGAAGTTTTCTTCTTAAAATAGACCCAAAAAAATTGCCTCGTTAAATATTGACTTACAATTAGAAAACACCCTGTATAATGTAAAAAAAAATATCAAACATGATATTTTATTTTTAGTAAACAGTTCATTTTATCGATGTCAATCAAGAATACCTTTTTTTAGGTTAAGGTTAAAGCTATACAAAAATTACATTGTTGAGCCTTTATCATACAGGGTGTTAAAAAATTGCTATTATTCTGTCAAAGCTAGTCCGTCCTTGGCAAACTAAATAAGCCAAATATGATTTAATGGGTTCATTTTAGGAAGACCTATCTAGTTACCAACATATTAAAAAATATTAAATTACGCCTAGTATTTTAAAAGTTATTTAAAAAAAAAAACGATTTCCAGGGTCGTCCGTTATGTACCTGTATATTCGTAGGGAAAAAGTTAATGGAACTTGTCCAAATATTTTTGGGTTTTCTATTAGATTCCGAGAGATTGCCCACATATTCTGGGACACCCTGTATAGTAAGACAGTTGTCATTTGGCAAGTATTTATCTTTATAAATAAATACACCTACATGTGTGTTTGTCTACCTTAATTAACTAATCCTCTTACATGTTTTCATCTGTCAGCGGGCATGACCCACGACTTATTTGATGGTTTGTATGCGAAACTAGTCCAATTTGGTTTGTAGGTGTCTACACACATTTTATTTCACAAAAGGACAAAATTGCTCGTTAGTCTTTAATTGAGTGGCACGTTACCCTTTTAGCTAAACAGATTCGACCTACCATGGCACATTAAACTGACTTAATTCTTGAAATCTACATCTGCTTGTTTTTATACGTATTAAGTCGAAATTTAACTTCCATTTTTAAGAGTACCTGGTGGCGCCTTTTTGATAAATTTCGATAATATTGAGAAAACGACAAGAGATAGAGCAAATCTGACGTTATATTCTCGTGATTTGTTCCGGAGATACAGAACAATTTTAAAATTTTGATGATTTCAGCACAACTTTGTATATATTTCCAAAAAAGGAATCGATTTACTGATCTGGATTTTCGTGAAGGAATCAAATCACCAATACGAATCACTTGTTTTTTAAGGAAAAAAGAAATCGAATCCATGGATCTGATCTGATCTGAATGTTCAGAGGGTGGTAATATAAAACTGCACCTAGACCTCAGTAGGTCCCTTGTGCTTCCTCTTGTAGGCGGTAGATTTACTACGCCGTCTAACCTATTGATTTGAAATAGTTGACGATGTCTTTATGTGGAATCTCCCTAATTTCGGCCCTTTCCCACCTCTCAATGTTGATAAACTTTTTTTCGCTCGAAAGCATCCCCAAAGACCTAAGAATTGCGCCACAAAGAAAAACTGTACAGATTTATTTACAGCTTTGTTTCTTTATTTATTGAACTATAAGCAAAATTGGGTACCAATAAAAAATATAGATTAAAAAAAAACATATTTTTGGAATAATTAGAGACGCAGAGATAAAGCTGTCTTCTCATGCTAAACTCGGCAGTCGTTTTTCAGTTAGTTAAAAAAAAATCCCTTTTACTTACCCTCCTAAATTTTATTTATTTACACAGTCACAACTTTTTAAACAATTATATTAAATCACTGCTTATAGAAGACAAAATTTAAATCTATTCGGCAAGAGATTTTATCAAATGGCCAGTTCGTGCCCAGCATGGAACATAAGGAATGTGTTCCACGGTCTCATTTTCTTGGTCACAGCCTCTACGTAGTCCTATGTCTGTTAGACCCATTTTAAATAGGTGTCCTCGTAGCCCGCATTGGCCAGTTAAAACGCTCGTTAGTGTTCGGAGGTTTCTTTTGCACATCATAAGGCTTTTTTTCGCTATTGACTTGTCTGGATAGCTCAGCATTATTTTTGCGAAGTTGCAGTTCGTGGTAAAAACCCATTTTTCTTTAAACAGTCGATGGGAGTATTCTTTAATGATGTCTTTAATCGCTGCTGTTGTCAATCCAGTGGTGGGGACGGGACCAACTAGTTTCCGTCCCGCAGCCGCCCTGGCCAGCGAGTCAGCGGTATGATTACCTTTAGATATGTCATGTCCTGTATCCAGGTTAGGCTGACCATATTATTTAGAGATATATTAGTCAGGGCTTAATGACATTTTAGTACAAGTCCCAAAGAAATGCGTGGTCTCTTTAGGGCTAGTAATGCTTGCCTACTATCTGTATAAATACAGATCGTATGGTTGGTGATATTGCGGCTTTTAATTTCGTAAGCCGCTAAGGTTATGGCTGTCAATTCGGATTAAAGCACGCTGGGTTCGGCGCCCATTGTCCATCCGATTTTCAGGTTTATGGTTGGTGAGTAAATGCCACAGCCTGTGCACACCTTGGTCTTAGAGCCGTCAGTGTACAGGCTAATGGTTCCTTTAAACTAGCCCTTTTTTTTTTTATTGGGTTTTTTGTTTTTTTAAATAAAACCCTTTTCCCCCCAAAGGCGGGGGCCGGTTCCCAGTTTTTGGAGCCCTTTTTTGTGCCCTTTTTTAGGCATTAGTGGTTGTTAAGGTCTTAAAAAGGACTGTTTTTTTTTTTAAAAATTTTAAAAAGGAAAATATTGGGGGTATTTTTTGTGTATTTTTATTTTACCTAAAATCTAGTGGTGTTCCCATTTTTTTTGGTTACAGTTTAAAAAGATATAATGCTAAGAGGCGATTGCCCAAAAACAGTTCTTTAATAGTTTCATGGATATTTTTTTTGCCAAATGTGTTCAACTTTTTGACGGTCACTGCATAACCAGTTGATTTTAAAAAAAGCTGGGTTTTGTCAGATTTGATAGTTTAAGATTTTTGTACGATACTGTTAATATTTAATTTTTTATTTATCTATAAAAAAAGGTTATGTTATTAATAAATATGTTCTATAGTTTTGTGGCGGATTCATGTTTCAGTTTGTTTTATTTGGGATACTCGCCTTATTACTTTTTGGAAAATGGGACCTCTTTGGTGCAGGTCCCGGGGTATACGAGCTGACCCTGTTCAGCTTTATTGACCCCTATGAACTTGCAGATGGCCTGCAACAAAAAAGTAAACCCCCAAAAAAACTAAAAATTACAAATATCAATCTACGTTTCGGTGGCAAGTCGGCCATCGTTGTCAAGATAGAAACTAAAACAAAAAATTAAACAAAATTTTTAGAAATTTATGCTCTAAGAACTTCTGATAGCTTTTTACTTTTTTATGACGTTTTCTCATAAATGACATTAGGTTATTTGACTGGTGTTTATACAGGGTGTCCCAGAATATGTGGGCAATCTTTCGGAATCTAAAAGAAAACCTTAAAATATTATGACAAGTTCCCATAAACTTTTTTCCTGTGAGCCTCCCCTAAGGAGATACAGGTCAATAACGGAGGCCCCTGAAAATCGTTTTTGTTTAAATAACTTTTAAAATACAAGGCGCAATTTAATATTTTTTTAATAGGATGGTTACTAGATAAGTCTTCTTAAAATGAACCCATTATATCATATTTGGCTTATTTAGTTTGCCAGGGACGGACTAGCTCTGACACAATAATAGCAATTTTTTAATCACCCTGTATGATAAAGGCTCAACAATATTATTTTTAGATAGCTTTAACCTTAAACTAAAAAATGGTACTCTTGATTGACATCAATAAAATCAACTGTTTACGAGAAATAAAATATCATGGTTGGTAATTTTTTTTACATTATACAGGGTGTTTTCTAATTGTACGTTAATATTAGGAAATCAATTTTTGGGTCCATTTTAAGAAGAAAACTTTATATGAACGTATGTCCTAAACGTCTTAACTTTTGAGATACAGGGTGGTAAAATTTTCTAAAATAAATAATTTATTATTAAAACCTGTAATACCACTTTAGATATTTTAATGAAATTTAGCATATAAGTACTATGTATCAAGAAGCCTTTTTTAGTGTACCACATTTTTTTTATTTCCACCAGTGGCGTTCGTACAGAATTTGACCTGCCTATTTTGGCAAATAAAAAAAAATGTGGTACACTAAAAAATGCTTCTTGATACATAGTACATGTATGCCAAATATCATTAAAATATCTAAAGTGTATTACAAATTTTATATAAATGATTTATTTTTGAAAATTTTACCACCCTGTATCTCAGAAGTTAAGATGTTTAGGACATACGTTTATATGAAGTTTTCTTCTTAAAATGGACCCAAAAATTGATTCCCTTAATATTAACGTACAATTAGAAAAAACCCTGTATAATTTTTAAAAATTACCAACCATGATATTTTAATTCTCGTAAACAGTTAATTTTATCGATGTGAATCAAGAGTACCTTTTTTTAAGTTAAGGTTAAAGCTATCCAAAATATTATTGTTGAGCCTTTATCATACAGGGTGTTAAAAAATTGCTATTATTGTGTCAGAGCTAGTCCATCCCTGGCAAACTAAATAAGCCAAATATGATTTAATGGGTTCATTTTAAGAAGACTTATCTAGTAACCATCATATTAAAAAATATTAAATTACGCCTAGCATTTAAAAAGTTATTTAAACAAAAACAACGATTTTCAGGGGCGTCCGTAATGTACCTGTATCTCCGTAGAGGTGGCTCATAGGAAAAAAGTTTATGGGAACTCGTCATAATATTTTTAGGTTTTCTATTAGATTCCGAGAGATTGCCCACATATTCTGGGACACCCTGTATAGTATTCAAAAAGACGAAAAAGGTGGGTGGTATGGTGTGTTAATTGATTAATTAATTAGCTTTAGAAAAATAACAAAACTCACAACTTTCTTTCTTGATATTTTAATAAAAAAAAAGATGTAAATAATTTTGAACTAAAATTTACAGAAAACCTATACATACAAACAGATACTTAAATTTTTACTCTAATTACCCAATAATGGTAAAAAAAAAGAGTTGTAAAAAGTCTTTTCGGTAGAATTAAAATAATTTGTTCTGATCAAAACAAAGAAAATAAATAATAATTTTTAAAAGATATTTTAGTTCAAAATAATTATCGTCTTGATTTTATAAACAAATAAGTAATAAATTTAATATTCGCACAATCTTTAAAACACAAAACACCATTAGATTGCAAGTAACAAAAACAAAATCATACAATATAAACGAAAACACAAGAAATGTTATTTATAAGATCCCTTGTGAATGTAATACATTTTATATAGGTAAAACTTCAAGACCATTAGCCAAACGCATAAAAGAATATAGAACATAGATTAGAAACACAGAATTCCACAAATCTGTCAACACGCATTTGATAATAACTAGAGAAGGGCATTTATGCAAAGTACATATTTTGCATAATTTGCATATTGTATGCACATTTATTTTTTTCTGCATATTTCTCTGCAAAGCTGCATATCGTGCATAAAATATATTAAATTGAGACAAATTCGCAAACCTATATTAATTATTAAATCCAAAATTATTTAGGAGGTACATAACTACTGGGTAAACCTCGGAAAAACCCACCCTTTGTTATAGAAGATTATTATTACCCGGGTACTTAATGTGGGATGTCGGCGTCGCCGGTACTCGTCTGGTAGTAGGGATTAAAAGCAATAAACAATAAATATTTACACCTAAGGGATCTAAGGTTATTTAAATTTATGTGTTTATTTAAATTTGTGATTTTGTATAGTGTGCATTGTTTAATCGTTTATACAGCTCAATTCAAGAAGTGAAGATGCCTAAAGTGACAAGTGTCTCCGTATGGATTAAGCCATCCCCAGAAATGTACATCGATATGGGGAAGGTGTACTGCTCTTCTTGCAGTAAAATAGTGAGTATTAATACTAACTTCTGTATATTATTTTTATACTCTATTTTGCTTATTTAAAGAACGCCTTAGCGTGTTTAAATTCAACTTTTAAAAACACGCGTATTTTCAGCCATTTTACATTATTAATTCTTAGTGCCATTTTTTTGTAGTAATAATACCAGAATTTATAATTTCATATAGTGTACCAATAAAAAAATAGCATAAAGTATTCGTGGATACTCATGCTCATATTATTGTTTCTTTTGTCGGCTCCATCACATGAAAGACTGCTTTCTAATTTTGACCAAAATTATTTTTATTTATTTTTAATTTATTTTTATTTTTTTACAGATAGCATGTGAAAAAAATTTCAAATTGATCAACATGTCAAAACGCCTACTCATAGAGCCAAACTAGAAAAACTGAAATCCGGAGGTAAAGCACAGTCATCTTGCAAAAATGTTTTCAACCCTTCTATAAGAATAAGCTCGATGAACAACATGTATTCAACCAGGATTTATGTCGGGCAATGGTGGCCTTAAATATTCCATTGTCGAAGCTAAGCAATGAAAATTTTTGTTCATCCCTGCAAAAATATTGCAAATTTAATGTTCCTAGTGAGAGAACCGACGTGAGTAGTTTACATTCTTCAGCAATTGAAGAAATAAAACTAAACATTGGAAATAACTACTTTTATATATGTATTGATGAAAGTACTGATTTTATGGGATGGTATATCGCACATTTAATGGTCGGAGTTCTTAGTGAAAAATCCAATTTAATTGCGTTAAAACAATTGGAAAAAACAAATGCTCTTACAGTGACTAGGTTTATTCAAGAAGAACTTGCAGCATTTTTTCTTCCTGCGGCTGTTTCCGCTGATAATCTCTTGCTTTTGTTGTCGGATGCAGCGCCTTACATGGTAAAGGCGGGACAAAATTAAAAAATATTTTATCAACAATTAAAACATGTAACATGCTGAGCACATGGCCTAAACAGGTTTGTCTAGGAGATTAGAAAAAAATTTCCACTTGTCAATACTTTAATTTCCAGTGTAAAAAAAGTATTTCTTAAGGCTCCTATACAAATACAGTTTTTTAATGAAAGATTGCCAAACACTTCCCTTCCACCACAACCTGTTGTAACAAGATGGGGTACTTGGCTAGAAGCTGCAATTTAGTATGCAGACAATTTTTCTCAGGTAAAAGAAATAATTTTAGTTTTGGCAGATAATTCTTCTCACTCGCTTTTAGTAGCCAAAGAAATATTCGAAAATAAGCAGATTAAGCAACAACTTTCGTTTCTAAAGAGCAATTACGGTTTTCTTTCTAAATCTGCAACTCAATTGGAGGCATCTAGTTTACCACTAACATGAAGCACGCAAATAATAAGAGACTCTGAATCAGCTTCCAGAAATGTCAAGGGTAAAATTGGGAAAGAAATTTTTGAAAAATTTAAAACTGTTTTATTAAAAATAACAATAATAACAATTAAACAGTGTATTTTTTAAGATTTTGTTTTGCATATTTTCAAAAATACTTGCATATTTTAAGTAAATTACATGCATTTTTATGCGCATATTTCATTTATATTTATATGCATACTTGCCCTTCTCTAATAATAACCATATAATAAACTGGAATGCTTCTAGCATTTTAGCAAAGGAAACTTGTTCAAAAAAACGTAAAATAAAGGAAAGTTCATTCATTTTATTAAATAAAGATAAATGTGTAGCATCAATATCTGGTAATTTAAATAATACATTATTACCTAGCTTGATGCTGAAGTAAATTCAGGTAAACTTAAAATCAAATAACACACCATACGACTCACCTTTTTGTCTTTTTGGATACTATACATACACCAGTTAAATAACCTAATGTCATTTATGAGAAAACGTCATAAAAAAGTTAAAAAGCTATTAGAAGTTTTTAGAGCAAAAATTTCTTAAAATTTAGTTTAATTTTTTGTTTTAGTTTCTATCTTGACAACGGTGGCCGACTTGCCACCGAAACGTAGATTGATATTTGTGATTTTTGGGTTTTCTGGGTGGTTTTCTTCTTTTTTGTTGCAGGCGATCTGCAAGTTTATAGGGGTCAATAGGGCTGAACAGGGTCAGCTCGTATACCCCGGGACCTGGACCGAAGAGGTCCCATTTTCCAAAAAGTAATAAGGCGGGTATCCCAAATATGTTAATAATGGTGCATAATAAATAGTCCGCATACGTTATTTTATCTTGTTTTAGTTATACAATTAACTTTTAAAGAGTCGTTTTCAATAACAGTAAGTTCAATTTTCTATTTTGTTGCAATCGCAGGAAACTTGATTTAGTTTATGATAATTACCCACAGAAAGGGAGATAATAAAGCTTTAAGTCTCCGTTTTCCCAAACTTTAAATAAAACTATTCGTAAATCTAACGTGTCACAATATACAATGCTTCATAAATATAAGCTGTCACAAGATTTTAACATTCCTCTTACTGTTTTGCTAGTGTTCGTTTTTACGATTTGCTTTTTATAACACTATTTCCCAACAATCGTTGTTTAAAAGTACCACATGTTCATGCAATTTTAATAATTAAATTAGTATGCATTTACTGTGGGTGGTACTATAACTAGTCATAGGTCAAAAAAGATTTAAAAAAATGATTAATTCAATGTGGTAATAATAAAACAATTATTACGTCAATTCTTAGAGTTAAATCATACAAATGAAGATATAAATTTAATTAATGGGATAAAAAATTAGCCAAATACATATAAAATGGCCTCAACAGAGAATCAATCAGATTTTTAACTGTATATCCTGTATATATATATATATATATATATATATATATATATATATATATATATATATATATATATATATATATATATATATATATATATATATATATATATATATATATATAATAATATATATATACTATATAATATATATATATATATATATATATATATATATATATATATATATATATATATATATATATATATATATATATATATATATATATATATATATATCTATATATATATAATATACATATAAAAAAAAATAATAATACATATATATATAAATATATATAAATTAATATATATATAATATATAATATATAATATATATATATATATATTATATATATTATATTATTTTGTCTGTATATATCTATCTAATCGTTTTCTGACATATCTTGAATTTTATGTCAAAATTATTTGAGACCCGAAAATAAGGAGAAATTTTTCTATACGGCATACTCTATTATTTAATTTGAGTAGAACTCCTGTGAAAAGAGGCCTAATTTTGTATATTGAGTGAATATTTTGGGTGTAAATTAATACAGGGTGAGCTAAAAATAAGTACAAAAATTAACTGATAAAAACGTAAAAAGTCAATTTTTCAAATGGAAACCCCTACTTTTATATTTTTATCGTAATTAGCATTAAAAAATAAGGTGACTTTGTATTAAGTGGTCTATTCTCAAAATGTATAGTTTTCGAAATAATGGACAATTTTACATTTTGTATTGTAAAACTGCTATACGGCTCTTTAATTTTGTTATTAGTGGCCAATGACGGCCAGCCAACCTGTATTAATTTACACCCAAAATACCCAGTTAATATACAAAATTGGCCCTCTTTGCACAAGAAATTCAACTTAAATTAAATAATAGAATATGCCGTATAGGAAAAATTTGTCCTTATTTTGGGGTCTGCAAACGTCATTTCTGACATAAAATTCAAGATATTTTGAAAACGCTTAGACTTAGGTATGACCTATTATACTCGAAATATATCTAGAATTTTCTGGGGAATCCAAAAATGCAATAATATATAAGATATTCCATTAAAAATAAGAAAGTTAGTATCGACATCCGGTACAACCAGAAGTGCCACCATCTTGAATATATTTTAGACGAGTTGCTCTCATCGATATTAGTAAACTACCAAATTTTCAAAATTTTCCTTTTCTAAGTTTTTGAGAAATCGACCGCGTCGGTTCGTCGTGGGACACCCTGTATATATATAAATGTTTTAGTATGTGTTATATTTAATTTTAGTCGTTAGTTCGTCATTAAAGAATTGATCTAAATATCAACGCTAAAATCAGCATATATGTTTATCTAGCTCTACCTCAAGATCATAATGATATTATATAAAATAAGTCGAAGTTGTAATAAAGTGTATCATAAAATTTTAGTGCATCTGTTGCCATAAAAGCCTCAGAAAGATACGTACGTTTCTGTATATATGTCGTTTGGCTGTTAAAATGGTGCAATATTTAACACGGCCTTAAATTTCATTTAAAAAATTGTAACAAGTTTCTAATAAATGTCAATCTAAAGTGCGATCTTGACAAGTTATATATCCATTTAGGTGTGAAGACTTGCGTAGACTTATTTACGTCTTTCGTACCTGTTTATGTTATTGCTTCCAGATTTCGTTCGCTAAAAACTTTAATTTTGCCTTTTAGAGGCTGAAAATATATTATGGTGGCATATGAAAGTGTTAAGACAAGGTTTACAGCCGAAAAAGAACACGCAAAAAGTAAAATTGCAGGTTTAAAATACAACAAAGCCTTTATAACTTGTATATTCCTATCTTAATAATGGTATTTTTACAAATTTACATATAAATGTTTAGGAAATATTTTACAACACTAATTATTGTTATAAATATTATTGGCATTTATAATTACCTTCCTTTTTAATATACAATATTGTGATTTGTGAATCTTTCTATTTTTTCCTCTTTATCATAACTTCTTTATCGTTTCACATAAAGGTATGATACTTGGTATGTAAATTCACGTAAGTCTTCTAAGTATCTATAAAGAAATTTAAAAATTATGTCAAGTGATTTTTGAGATATTCATTTTTGAAAATCGCCCATTTGACTATTGACAGGCGGATTACTCAATCAATAATTTATTGACTTATCAATATTATAGGGCACTTCCCCAGAGAGTAGAAACTTTAAATTAGGTGGATTAGGACACAAGTTAAGAAAATATTTTGAAAACTAAACAATATTACTTGAAACGTCCAGTAATATCATATATTAAGAATATATTTTCAAATCTTGTAATATGATTGAATCGGAGTTTTTGTCTGTCAGAATTTGACATGTTGGCAGAATTTTATTTTATTCATTGAACTCAAGAAAAAAAGAAATCCCATCGAAAACACTTATAAATATTGAATTAAAAGTTCTGAATAATATCCTATCTGCATATTAACTTCTAACGTAAGAGAATTAAAACCTCAGAAATTTTTATCAGATTGCAAACTTTTAAAATACCCCCTAAATATAGATAGATATTACCACCCCTGTTTCAGGGCGTTCCGAGTAAAAATGTGCAGTTTTTAAAATTGTTCTTTTATTTATATCCTAAAATCCACTTACATACCAAATTTCAAGTTTCTTTCTCCTTCAAAAGTTCCCATAATGTTAATGAGTCAGCTAGTAGTAAAAGGAGGCGAATTTTAAAATCGAATATCTCAGAATCCACTAAACATAACTTTTTTATTTTAAGTACAGGTAAGAAAAATACTTATGTGAATTTACGTACCAATTTCATACCTTTATGTAGAACAATAACGTAGTTATAAGAGGGGAAAACACGCTGAAGCGTTTCGTATAATAAACACACTGCGTGGTCAGGTCGAAACTGGGAATAAAAATTTAAATAACACCATAATCTTGGACCTCCATTATCTTTATTTGATAATTGTTACACAACGTTTTGGTTAGTGATGTATCTACAACCGTTTTCAAGTGATAACTAAAAACTATTCTTAAAAGCTACTACGTATATACTATCCCATGATACTATTACTCGAGAAGATAAACCCACGCGCATGAGATAAGCCTATCTCTCTCGCACGCCTGACGTCACTCGATGACAAATTTCCGACAGATTTTGTAACTTAGCGTAAGGAACTCGACCACATTTTTACCAATTTTAATGGGTAGTCATTAAAGTTGACTAAAAATTATTTAAAATCGCAAATGGATTTAGCCAAATCTGTATTCTTAAATTCTAATGTTAAATATAATAGATATTAAAAAAAAACCAAAGTAAGGAAGAGAAAAATGACGAAAATTATAAAATAGATTAAATTTAAATTTGGTTTTCTTTGTAAATTTGTTAATTTCTAAGTAGTAATATATTCTTAAAAAATAAACAGAATTGTTAAACATTACAGTGTCATTTTCTTAATACCTCTACCCATAAGCAGTATAAAAAATATAGACTATCCTTTTAGGTAGGTATAGCGCATAAAACTCAATAAAATTTTTAAAAATTGTCACAATACGCTGTATATTAATCCTCTACTTTTTTTTTATTTTTTTTGCAACATAACAAAATATGTACTGATATTTTTCTGCAGAAGTATTAGTCTAAAGTAGGTAACTAAATTTATTTAAATAAAAACCATAAATCATTTTTTGCGCTATAAAGTTTTATTAGTTTATTATTAATTAACAAGCCTTTAGACTTTTTATATTGCATATGTTTAAATTAAAATACTTTAAATAATTATAATCGTTTGTTGTTCGTTTTTTTAAACCTTAATCAATGTCAAACGGGCATTTATATTATTTATTCTATACCTTATTTTTAAAGGCTTATTATCGCACGGATCCTAAATCCCAAAATACAATTAAGGAAATATCTTACATACTATTATAATAATCATAGAATATCTCATTCACCAATATATAATAATCATAAGTAATGCCAAAATAAAATAAACGTTACAAAAGGCTTTAAAACACTGCCCAACCGACAAGCAGAATTTTTGTCATCAGTGACGTCATCCAAGTCGTACGAAATTGAATCGCCAAGTGGGTTTATCTTCTCGATAATAGTATCATGATCTATCCCTTTTCCCGAAGCTTGGCCCCTTTTTGGTTTTTAGCAACGGCTGCCAGATATTTGGAATATCGGTACTAGGCTTGCTACATACATTTTGGGTTTTTTACAAACACATTTTTAAATTTTTTTTTTTTCCAGGGTTTTTTTTAATATTTTTTTTCTTCCGACCATTGTATCGTTTTGTCCAAGCTTGTTCGGCAACCCGGTTTTTCGTTTTTTCGATAAAACCCCCCAAATTTTTAGGAATTTGGAGATACAGTCATTTTTTAAACATTGCTGACTGGTCTCGTCTTAGTAAAAATACTTAGAGTAGTTTGAGATTTAAATCCTTTTAATTTTTACTTATTGGTTTTGCAATCTTTTCGAATCCCTTTAATACAGGGTGGGAAAGTCCGGAATAAATTAATATCTTTTAAAAACAAAAAAGTTAGAAAAACCTTTAGTCCTATCACGGGTGAATTAACGTAACAGATGCTGAAAATCCCCTTTCACCCTCTACTGGCGGCCCCCAAAGCGATGGAAAAACCCTCTGGGGTTCCGAATGGCCCCACCCGGTATGTTATTTTTCCACTCTAATTCTGTTTTTTAGATCTTCAAAGCCGGCCTTCAATATTAGATCTTCAAAAACCCCCCCAACGTACGTCTAGCCCGGGATTGTTTTGGGTAAGAAACCGTTGACAAATGGATCTTCCTGCAGAGATACGGCAATGTCCAATTTTTGATCTTCGTCTAAAACATGTGGCCGGCCCTTCTGGGAAGTCCTTACGCCCATGTTCTTCAAATTTGTGTAAAATCTTACTCAAGTAGCCTGGGAAATGTGATTTTCCGGTTTTTTGCATTAAAAAAAGTACACACTTCACTTTGACTCCGCATTTTTCCCCAATCCCAACAATATCAAGCCAAAACCTGCCTCTCTTGACAATACCATTTTTTTGGAAATTTAAAAAGAAATTGAAGGTAAAATTTAAACTAAACAGATTTTAATTTTACAGGAAATGCCACAATTTTTAGTAAAAATTTTTTTCTTATAGGGCATTAAATTGGTACAAAAAATTTAAAACCTTTTTTTTCTTTTTGAATACTGCTCAACAATTTTGGTTTGAAATTTTTTGGTTTTTTAAAAAATTATTAAAAAAATTTGATGTAAAGTTATCAGTTTTACACATAATCAATAAAATTTGTTGTGCGTCCCAGGTTGGTCTTTCAAATTTGTAAACTTTTAGAAACTAGGTATTGATATTTAGCAATTGTTGAGCAGTGTACATCATCAATGTGAATGCCACTTTATTTTTTTAAAATTTGAAACGTTAATTCACCCGTAGATAGCACTAAGTAGGTATTTCAACTTTTTTTTGTTTTTAAAAAAGTTTTTTTTCATTTCCTGGTAACCACATAAGTTTAAAAAGAAAGGGTATGGTCAGATTCTATTTTTGTACGAGCTTTTCAATGAGCCTATACACGACATAGGTTTGCATTTGAAAAAAAAAGTTGGGAAGGGTTGCAGCTAAGGGGTTGAAAAAAAATATTTCATTTTATTGCCAAAAAATGCGTACAATTTAAAATCAATTGACGTGTTTCAGCGTTTTTTTCTAAGTTTCTTGCTTAAAAAAAATAATTTTATTCCGGACTTTTGCGCATCCCTGTATACGGAATTGTCATAAATAAAATATATAAAAAAGTTTAATATTAAAACTGCATTTAAATCCCAAACTACTCTAAGAAGTGTATTCTTACTACGACGAGACCAGACAACAAGGTCTTAAATAATGACTGTATCTACCAAATTCCCTGTGAATGGGGTAAAGTATACATCGGGGAAACGAAAAGATCACTTAAAGTTGGAGTTAAAGAACACAAAAAAATACGCAACGAGGTGAAAAGTCAAAGTCAGGGATTGCCGAACACGCGTGGTCAAAACAACATCGCATACAATGGTCGGAAGCAAAAACTATTCATAAGAAACTCACTGATAGAAAAGAAAATTTAAAGAAGCTGTAATAATTGTAAACAACCAAAATGTATTTAGCAAGCCTAGAATTGATATTCCGAACATCTGGCGTGGGCTGAACCGTGAAAATGGTCAGCTCGTGAAAAGGGAAATATATAAGGTAGCAAAAATAGTTTTTAGTTATCCCTTGAAAACGGTTGGAGATACACCACTAACCGAAACGTTGTGTAACAATTAATAAATAAAAACAATGGTTCAAGCATTTAGTGTTACTAAAACCATTACATGGTCTAACATTTTCAAGGAAACGATAAAAATTAAAGTTACAAATGTACAATTTTTTACAAAATTGTTCGTACTTCAAACGTTTTAATTTAAGCTACTGCTTCAGAGCATCATAACTTAATTAACATTTTTGCACTCTTAATTACTCGCATCACACGGTGTAAATGTTTAAATTGAAAGGCTGCAGTATAAATCGCGCGTATCAAATTCAGTAAAGGCTGTTGTAGAGGAATTCATCGAATTAATAAACTAGTTACGTGTTAAAATCGCGTAGGCGGCGAGAGTAATGCAATGTCATCGATCCTTCATGCTGATTTTTATGGAACAATTAATTCCGTCCGCATACAACAGCGGCCGTATTTGGAGTAAACAGTTTTTTTTAACATAAATTTGTCAAGTGAAATTATGTCAAAAATGATATTACAGCAACTTATACTAAATTTCTTTTCTCGATGGATTTTAATTTTTTATATAATTCTTAAAGAGCATTTGGGTTTTTTTAACATTAATTTTAATATTTTGCATTTTTTGAAAGGGTTTGCTGCTGTTTGTTTTTACAATAAAGTTTACCAGCCTAGTAAAATTTGACTTATTTAACTTATTATTATTCTTAAATAAGAAAAATAATACAATTTAGGAAATACTCGGTGTATGGGTATGCATTTTGATATGTTCATTTGCCTTGAGTGGTGGGTAAAATTCTGATTTGACAAAAAAATGGAAAGCACATTCCTTCTTTACAACATATATTGTTACTCCCGAAAAAAAAGTAACAAAACTCAAAAAACTTAGTTTTGAGAAAATGACAAGGAAAAAAATCGGAGATTTTTGATGTGTTACTGCGTAAGCAGTCATTAAATATTCAAATATTCATTAAATATTTTTTTTACATCAAGTTATAAAATATATATATATATATATATATATATATATATATATATATATATATATATATATATATATATATATATATATATATATATATATATATATATATATATATATATATATATATATATATATATATATATATATATATATATATATATATATATATATATATATATATATATATATATATATATATATTATATACAGGGTTACTGGTTATTGGATATATTCCTTTGGGGATCTGATAGAACAAGATATAATGTATCATACAAAACCCAACAACAAACTTTTAAGGGTTCAAAAAAAAATTGCCATATCTCCATAATTTGTTTTTTTTTATAATTAGTAAATACATTAAATAAAGAATAAGAACATTAATACTTAATTTCTACAAATCTTGTTCAAAATGTGAGCCTCCATTGTATTCACTGGAGTTGAGTGGATTAGATCTTTCATCTGACCCCATACGTAGTAGTCCAGTGGAGTTAAATCCGGACTCCGCGCTGGCCAAAGTATTGGGCCTGCTCTTCCAATCCAAAGATTCGGGAAAGTCGATTAAGTGATTCCCGTACTGTCACCCGATAATGCGCTGGACAGACATCATGCTGAAATATTATTCGTACTCTTGGGGCTAAAGGAACGTCTTCCAGAACCCCTTGCACGTCATTTTCCAGAAAATGTTCATACGTTTCTCCGTTTAAATTTTCAGGCAAAAAGAATGGCCCGATTAAATGGCGGCCAATAAATGCCATCCATACATTTTTAGAAAATTTCCCTGGAAAACTAGTTTCTCTTATTAAATGTGGATTTTCTTTTGCCCAATGGTGTAAGTTGTAAAAATTTGTTATGCCCTCGCGATTAAATTTCGATTTATCCGTCCAAGAATGCAGACGCAGAAGATGCGCATTTTTTAACACAAAGCGGCAGAATTCTACTCTCCTTTCAGGATTACCTTCATCTAAGCCTTGAACAGGAGTATAATGGTAACGATGGCATTCAACTTCACGTATCGTAGACCAAACTTTCCATTTTGATGCACCGGTTTGCCGCGCCACTTTGGTAGTTAAAGTGCTTGGGCTATCTTTAAATTGCCTTATTATTTCTTCATCATTATCTGCTTGATAGACGGTAGGAGCACCAGCGTCACCCCTTCTAGCTTTTACTGAACCATTTTCGGCAATATTTCGATATGTTGTACTAAAAACACGAACATTTGGTATGCGACGGTTAGGAGAGTGACGTTCATATTTCCTTCGTGCTTTTGCAGCAATACCATCGCAATATCCGTATATAAATAGGATATAAGCATATTCTAAATTGCTGTACGCCGCCATTACGAAAACGTAACAACGACAAAATTTTTTAACAATAATTTGCCTTTTGGACTCCATTCAAAAAAGAGCTGTTCGTCTTATTAAGATCCAACGCTCACAAAAAGGGTTTTCCCTTTCTTGCCCATCGTGGGAGCTGTAGGGGATCTGTCGCTCTTCTATAGGTATTTTCTTTGGTTCTGCTCAGGGGAAATTTGGGCCCTTTTCCCCTTTCTGGCAGCTCCCAACAGAGCAACACGTAGTGCAACTTTTATGCATCCTTTTACAGTTCAGTTAGAGAGGGGCCCCGTTTTCCGTTTCCCCTTTATTCCTAGAGTGTCAAGATTATGGAACCTGTCCCCAAGAAGTTTCTCCTTCTCCTCCCAATCTCCAAAATTTAAGTCCCGTGTGAACAAACTCCTCTCACCACACTGGCACCCCGGTGTTAGTTTTTGGACACCCTTTGTGGACTGTCCCAAGAAAAAAAAAAAAAAAAAAAAAACCTAAAAACTTAAAAACCCGTTTTTTAAAAAACCACCATTTTAACTCGCTGTCAGATTGACAGATTGTAATGCATAAACGATATTTCATTTCTTGTTTTGGAGTTTCCATAGAAACCATAGGGTTGTGAAAAATAACATTTAAAGGAATTCTGTCGTGTACTTTATTTTTTACTTTTTCTTTGAAACTGTGAAGGTTTGCTGTAAGATTTATACCCTGTTAGATAGCTATTACAATAAGGAAGTTTTTATAACAATTTGTATGCAAGTTGTATTGGTAATTTTTTGTAATAACGTTCCCAGATTTCCACATGAGATTTTTAAAAATTATTTTTCCCAAGTTTTTCTTTAAAATTTTCACACTTTTTAAAATGTTTCCGGATATTTTTTTATTCCAAACGAAAGACCATAGTGTTGTACAAGTATTTCAGCGAAAAAGTTACAAAAAGTTAAATAACATTTTGTTATTTTTATAAATAATATCATGATATTTTTGGACCCTACTAAAAGATGAGCAGGTCACATATCAGACTCTCGCAAACTATTAAATGCCCCAGAGAAGCGGATAACCAACTAACTGTATCTAACGCCCAACGTGGAATTAAAGCTTCAAGCGGCGAATGACACTAAATACCCAAGCAAAATCAAATACGTGTTTTGATCTTAATGAATAAGGGATTATTGTAATGATCTAATTAAAATATTAATACACCTGGTGTATAGGCAGCAGGTATTTAAAATCTTTAGTAATTCATTCTGCAGTTACAGTTCTGGGTGCGTCAAGTTAAGATTAGCTCTAACTTCGTTGCTTGACATACAAGTTACACCTACTATGAGCCAGTTCTTTTAAGCTGTTATATATAACACCAGATTACTCTCTTTATTTACATTAAGTGTTCTACCTGTGTAGTTTATACATAAATTCTATTCAGTGTTACCATTGTTAAAGACACTGTTTGAATTATGGCTTCAGTCTGGTATTTTTATTTATGACACTTGTTTATTTAATATATCAAAAAAGGATTTAAAAAAATCGTAAATACCATAATTGGAAAAAAATGGCTTTAAGGCTAGAAAAATTGGATAGCTTAATAAGAACAACGTTTTAAAAGTTTAATTCTAAATAAAATAAAAAAAATTTGATGTTAAAAATATGATTAAAAATTTCTTAAGATCATTCTGAACGAGTAACTATCTTAATAAATTAATGATATAATATTAATATTTAAATTGATAATAAAAATATTTAAACGATGAGCTATACACATAGCAGCGTAGGAGATCGAGAAACACCCAGATAAAGGAGGCACTTTTTATTTTTTTTTTTAATTAATTAAAGTTTAAATTTTATAAAAGTATAAGTTTAGTAGATCAAAATGGGTACAGATATTGGACCAAAAAAATTAAATAAAATATCCGTGCCACCAGGTTATCCCCCATTGCACCGAGGCACATGTGTTTTAGTTTGTTTCATTTAATAAATAAAATATTTTGAATTAATTTCTAGATGAATCGGAGCAGGTATACTTACTTGTACCAAAAAATAGTATAAAATTCGTACAAAAATTGTTTTTTATATGAGAGAACCGTCAAAAATTGCCAATTTTTCCTTTAGAGTGAAAAATGATAATTCAATTATTGTCATTTAATGGCGATGCTGTCAATAGAACGACAGAAGAAAAGTAGGAAAAACCGCTAAAATTGAGAACTTTTTAAATAATTTATAACTTCGACCCTTTTAAAGTTGGAAAACTGATCTTCGGGAACATAATTATTTATAACATGTTGTTTAAGCGGGCTAAAGGCGGGCGCTGTCCTATGTGTGGTTTATTTTTAATCGCAGTTTAAATATTTTGCTGTAAGCTTTTAAACGGATTTAGCACCTGTAATTGTCCAATTTAAATGTAGTGAACGCATTATTAAACTTCATATGTTATTCTGCAACTGACTTCTATATCTTTGATTTCTATACAATTTGTGATGTTTTTTTTCCATATAAAAAACTTTTACACGGATTTTGTTTTTTTTTTGTAGGTTTGGTTAGTTTGAGTCCATTCGCGCCGCGAAAATTGGATCCAATTTGGGGTTTGGGGCATAATGTTTTTCTCAAAAACGGTATAAGTTTTCGATAATTTTTAAAAACTGTATGAAAGCTAACACTTAAATCTAGGCTTCTGCTGTAATAGTTTTTTAAATTTGGATTTAGTTTTTCATATTTTCCTGAGTGAAAGTCACCCTAAAATCGGTTATGTTTAGATACTATTTTCTCTTAACTTTACTCATATTTTAAAAAACCCTTACAGCAGAGGCAAAGATTATTTTCCCTTTCCTTTAAAATGGTGTTAATTTTTGTTATTTAAGGGAAAAAAAAAGTTACCGAAAAAAGTTATCTCCTGGGGCCCAAAAATCACCTTTTTTTTTGCTTTTTTTAAAAATTTTTTCCCTTTTTTGCTTATTTTAAAAAATGTGTATTTAAAACCTTTTTTTTTAAACTTTTTTTAAAAGGGGATATTTTTTTAAATTTTTACATTTCTTCGAAAATCTTTTGGTTTTTTATTTAAAAGAACTGAAGTAGTTTTATTAAATAATCAATTTTAATTATATACCTTTTTTTTTTAAAAAAAAACAATAATTTTCGGGTTATATTAAAAAAAAAAACGATTTTCTTGGAAAAAAAATGCAATTTAAAACCCCCCGGGCTGAGGCAGCAGTGCGGTTTTAAAATTTACTATTGTTCATAGTAATATAAAAAAAAATTTTTTGGGATCTCTTATTTGGGTTGTTTTTTGGGTTTGGGCCCCCGGGACTATAAAGTCTATCACACAAAGATCTAGGCGCATGGTATTGCTCTGCACGTAGCCCCCTTTCCCCCTATCAAACCCTTTGTTATGTTTTACATAAAAAGGGATGAATTTGGGATGTAAATTACAGAGAGGTGATAAAATCTTGGTATACCTAACAAACAATATATACATATACCTACCTACATGTCTAATAAATTGTATATTTTTAGCATTATTTTTAAAATTAAAATTTCTTATTTGACTATTCAAAAATCTTAAATGGAAGTGAAAGGCATTGGCGCGCGTTACATCTTTTAAAAACTTGCCAGGTAGGAATATGGGTAAATGAAATTGACTAAAGCTATTCTAAGCAAACTGCTTTTAGTTAAGTATATTATTTTAAAACTTTGACTCCTGTAGCCTATAGGTACCCCAAACTGCACCTGTTTGTGAAAAAAATCTGACAAATACAATTTATAATAATAATACATATTATGTATCTTGCTTTCTATATATTGTATAAGCTCGAGTATCTTTACCTTTTTAGTTAAATGTTTAGTAGTACCTAGTAAAACCTAGTATACGATTTGAGAAACAGTTTTTTGAATTAATTATATTTAAAACCCTTTGTACCCCCTGTATGTATGTATAGGAGTTAATTTACTTTTAAATTAAATTTTAACCTGCATTTTATTTATATTTTATTTTTATTTATCTGTATGTTGGTCTAGAAATCTGATATACCCACCTATTTACTTATTACAGAAAAATGTGTTGCTTAATATTTTAATTTTAGCATTTCGAATGTTTATTTTATTTTTTTAGAAATGTCAGAGGAAGACCAGTTGCTAGAGTTGTCTGAAGGCCTTCTTAAAAACTAATCCCGTTAGTTGGGCCTCGAATGACTGTTCAAAGAAAAATAGCTGAACTGATTTTTATTTCTGTTACGAAGTTGAGAACAAGACTGTTTCTTTTTCCAAGAAAGTAGAACTTAAAGTAATTCTTCTATAATGAAAATTATATTTTGTTATTTAACAGATTTTTAAAAAGCTTCAGCAAGATATTTTTTTTTAATAAATCTTTAAGATTTTTACCTATTGTTTTTTTGTAGTTGTCAGCGAAACCTGTTATAATTATAATGGACTTTTTTAACACAGCGAAAAACTTTTAAAAAATTGTATACCTATATTAATGTTAGCTAAACGTAATAATGGGATTTTTATCATTTTTAAAGTAACTGTATATTTTTCGTATTTCCAATTTTAATGAAAGTAACGTTAAGTTTAGGTCAACAGTGTTGAGGCCATATACAACATTATTTTACTAAAATTGACTGAATACGGAAAAAAATCCGGTCACGTTAAAAAAGAATGTGTTCAGTTATTGGTGCAGCAGCTTCTCTTTTAAATGTATTATACAGGGTGTAACAAATTCGAGTGTATGCATAGGATCTTAAAAACCGTAAGAGATACGAGGTAGGCTAAATTAGTAGCTGCGCATTTGCTTCGCTCCCGCAAAATGCCGTCGTGTAATTTTCCGAATAGTTCCAGAGATATACGAAAAAAATAAAATTTTCAAAATTGATATTTTTTTCTAACCTTTTTATTTATTAACCGATTTTAAAATTAATAACACATTTACATAGCCACTTTATTTCCGTCAAATATTAGTGTTTTTGGATTACATCTAACGTTTAATTTTATGACGACCATCATCAACTTTATTTTTTCTTGTGAACGCCATATTGATTTTTTTTAGTTTTGAGTTTCTTATTGAATGACCTATTCAACGATGTATCACACTTGCATATCAGATTTGCGTTCGGTACTTAGCTCAAGAAGTAATGAGAATGAAAGAGATCCTATATGGCGTACACAAGAAAAAATAAAGTTGATGATGCATTACAGAAAACGAAACGTTGAATGCAAATCCAAAAACACTAATATTTAGCGGAAATAAAGTGGCTATGTGAATGTGTTATTAATTTTAAAATCGGTTAATAAATAGGGTTAGAAAAAAATAAAATACATTTTTCAAAATTTTGGTTTTTCCCGTATATCTTTGGAACTATTCGGAAATCTGACATATTTTAAACGGCATTTTGTTGGGCAAGTAAATGCGCAACTTTGCATTAATTTAACCGACTTCGTATTCCATGGTCTCCAAGATCCCCATGGATACACTCGAATTTGTTACATCCTGTACATATTTTAGTTCTAAAAATGTCAGCATATTAAACCGAACATGTTAAAATTATTAAATTAAATAGTTAATATTTTCATTTTAATATTACAATATCACCAAATAAAACTAAACCTACTTATACCAAGGATTTGCTATAATAAAACCAAAGTTTAAATATTTAATTTGAGATATCATATTCTTAGAAATACAAATTGTAGGCTCAGATTTAAAGAGATATTTTATTTTAAATAGGGCGTAATTTTGCTTTGAGAAGTTGTGATTTATTTTAAACACACTAACATTTCCGAATTAATTTTTTTCAGATTCGGTAGAATCTTCAATATAAAAAAATCATATATTTATTTCTAAAAAAACTTTGACTTATGCGAGCTACTGATATCTTCATTCTAAATTTTTATAGTAAAATTTGATTTAATTGCATGCATAAAAATAAATCTTTCATATGTTACAAATAACGATGTGTATATTTAATTTAAAAAATTTAAATGAAGATTTTAAATTTCAAATTAAAACAATATAGTCTTGGGGAAAACAAAGCTAAGATAACCTTAAACTAATATTATTATGCTTAAATTTAGTATATTTTTTTTTCCGTGTTGACATGTTTTTAAAGCTGTAAAAAAAATAAAAAAGTTAAAGTGGTTTCTAAGACATTCCATTTTAAAAATCGCCCATTTTGCTAATGACTGGCTGACTGAATGACCCCCAAAATTAGGGGGAATTTCGAGGGAGATAAACTTGATATTTGATATGTAAGTAGATCTTAGGAAGACAAAATTTGTAGCTTCAAAAAAACATCAAGGGATCATGATAAAGGTTTTGTCTGTCAAATTCGACTGCTGTCATCATGTCACGATTAATAAAGACGCCCATTTTAAAAAATTTCATAGGACATTTTACGTTTAAATATACAGGGTGTGTCATAAAGAAGTTTAATTTTTTTTAATGACGAAATTTTGACATGCAGGATCAATTCACCTTTAATCCCATATTTTCGCTACTAAAAGTACTAATCGACGGATTCAGGCATTTTTTCCAAAAATAACTTAATTGGTCTACTAAAATTACAAATTAGAGACTAGCGCTGTATAGTAAAGGTACAGGGTAGGTAAAATAGCAAATCAAAATTTCTCCTTTGTATGGATTTATATTATTTTGCTTTGTGTTTTCTTGGTAAAAAAAATTAGTTATTTTATTTTGTTAGACCCAAAACAGAAATGTGTTTGCTAGGATTTTTCTTGCTTTTTTGATTAAGTACAAAACTGGAACGGATCCTTAAAAAAATGATTTACGGATCCGGGTCCTTGTAAAGGAATCAAATCACCAATACGAATCACGATTCATTTTTGAGAAAGAAAGAAATTAAACATAGGAAATTGATTCCTATTTATCGGATCACAGATCATCTTTAGTTTTTATACTTACAAATGGTAACTACAATGAACGAATGATACTACATAATCCAGATGATAAATCAAGCGTCAAAGATTTTAGCACGAAGCCCGTGCCGCGAAATATAATTTTAGCCTCATTTTGAAGTGCTGTAACTTTTAGCCAAATAAATTTTGGGTTAATATTCTTTAAATTTGAATGTTATTTCTGAGATTAACGTAAATCCACCCTTAAATAGAACATTTTTTTGAACTGTATTCCAAAACCTGCGATGCTAGATCTTCATAAGGTTTTTAAATGTATGGAACATCTTATTGTAATTTTACAGAAAGTTTTACAAGTGTCTTTCTCTACTTGCCGAATATATATTATATATAATATAAAAAACAATGTGTCGATTGAGCAATCAAAACTCTTAAGATCAAATGCAAGTAAATTATTCCCGTTTTTGGATACCACACTCTATGATTACAAAAAAAATGTTTCATTTAGTTGTTGTGTCTCTGGACCTGTAAAACAAAATATTTTGGTTAAACATTACATGTTAGGTGCGTTTTCTTATTTAAAGATTTTAATAGGCAAATGTTTTAACATTCTTTATCTTTGTTTTCAAAAATCCACGTTATGCTGATAAAGAATCTTAGATAAAAATTTGAAAATTTAAGATGGGAGTGACTCCTTCGGTCTCACTTACTATTCGGTTTTCCCTCGTAATGCGGTCTGGGGTCATTATCGGATCTTCTTGCATGAGGCCCAGAGGATTATCACCCTCACTGAGCCTCCGCATCCGAGTCTTTGTTCCGGCTAGCTCATATTCTGGAATTGAGACTCTTCCCCTAGACCGATGGAGACTGGGGACTCTTTCCTCACTATCCACGCCTGGGCCGGCGTCTCCAGATGTGGTAGTGGCATCCAGTCCCTTCAATAGCTTGTAACTGCTATTCAAAATGCCTTGATCTTCGCGGCCGTCCTCCTTATTCGTGTTCCTGATCATTTCCATATTCTTGGGTCCTATTTCATGCGAGGCCATCCCGGCCTTATGTCTAATCCTGTATAATATGTCTTCCTAGGCTTCCTAAGCCTGTTCCCAACAATTAAGAACGTGGCCGACCACACCACGGTCTTATTGTCTTTAATCTTCCGTAGGTCCTCCGGGATCCTCCCGTCCCAAAGGGCCCGCCCGGCCTACGGATACCCTGTATAAAGTCCTCGTCCTTGCTCCTTTCTTCCTTTTTGACTTCCTAGGGTCCGGCCGTTCACTATCTTGACCGCTTTCCTCCATACACTATCTCCACACCACCTGGTGCTCTTCCGTAACGAGGGCCACCCTTGGCGCCTCTTCAGAAAGTCTTCTAGAAGCGTAGTCACGCCTATTCCTGGATCCTACGCCGTGTTGCGTGGGGGCCGGTCACGGAGCTGTGCTACAACGGGACTTCCTCACCACGACTGGGGTATTATCCCGAAGGCCGCCTACGGGCTCTTCGTTGGAATAAACAATTTCCCAAAAAACTTTCTCCTATTCTTTTCACTAGCACTATGGCTGACCATACCACAGCCTCTCTTACAATTCCTTCCTTCCTGTCCTCCTGGGGCAAACCGCCCCCACCACCCTTGGCTCTTGTTGCAGACAGCTTTGCTAGATACTTCCACGTCTTGGGTTTCCCTTTCCCCTCCTGGAAACAGGGCCGACAACGAAGATGACTTCTACGACGTGGCCTTCACCCTGTCTTCCTTGAAGATTCCCAGGGCCTCCCGGGCCCCTTCACTAACTGACGTAAAACTATCCAGCCTCTTCTCCACTTTCTTCTTCCTCCTACACCGATGGCGCTCATATTAAACCCCCTCCCAACTTAACCTAACCCTAAGGAGCCGAAATTACCAACCTATTTGGGCCCTTTCCTTTTCCTTTTACTTCCTCTATCTCCTGGAGAAGTAAGGCGCCGCACACAGGCGAAAAGGGGGGAAAAAGGGGCCCTAAATAGTAGAAATTTTGGGGGGGAATAAAAACATGTTTTTATCGTAAGAAAATGTTAAAAATAAGATAAACGTTCATTTAAACTTTTTTTTTAAAACCCCCACCTCCCCTTGGGGTTTTTTTTTTTATTACATAAGCGCTGTGTAAGTACCTTTTCCTTAAAAAAAAAAAAACTCTATGAAAAATTTACTATTATTATTAGACTGTTATTATTCCAACAATTTAAGCAGTTAAGAGTTTAAAATTCATAATAAGAGCGTTTATTTCTGCTCAATTGAAGTTGGATTGAGGCACTTAACGGGGGGAATTTAAAACCCTTTTAACGGGTTTTAGGATTGAGATAGTTAATCCTGCTTTTTTTTCCCAAAATGACCCTTTGTCACTGTTGAGTGCCTCAATCCGACTTCAATCTGCGCTGAAATAAACGCTTTTTGATAAAATTTTTTTTAAATAAAATCCAAAATGAAAGGGGTTTTGATATCCCCAGGTTAAAAAATTTCTTATTATAAATTAAATAAAGTTGTGATTTGTTTTTTTTTTTTTCTATTTAATTTTATAACTAACTTTTGTGTGTAAAAATAAAGCAATTTAAAATACATGTTAAGAGTAATATATTTAAGTATTAAAGTATATACAGACCTCACTTAACAATAACTTTTAATAATAATAAAGCCTAACCTATCTTATTAATTAAAATCAATCAATATCTTCACTATCACTTTCATCAGCAGAAACTGTTGGTTCATCAAAAAAAACCAAAAAAATTTTTAAGGGCACTGTTTAAGCTTTTTAGTGGTGATTTTTTCATATTGGAATTAAAGGATCAGAAGATATTAAAAGATTACAAAATATATCCTCCATGTTTTGTTTTCTTGAAAACTTCCGTTCATGAAATTCTCTGAATCTTTTAATATCTTTGTTTCTTGATTCCTGGGCTTCCTCGCCAAGTTTCCCAATTGGAACCATAAAATATGATATATAATAGCTGTTTGGATTATAATTTATATTTTAAATACATGAATGATTGTTAAAACTGTTTCTTTAATTCTTGTTCAATGTAATTAAAACAATATATTTTAATAAGATTTCGCCATTTAAAATTGGTCGCCATATTGAATTTAAAAATATGGCAATTTTTTATTTCTCTATTTAATTTTCTATAAAATAATTTTTATTTTATAAAAATTATTTATTCTTTAAGTTAGTAGGAGAAAATTATTTGTTGCCTTTGGGACCTACATTTTATACAAAATTTGGACCCAGACCATAAATCTTTAAAAATATTTTTCTCGTCAAGATCGCAAATTATCGCAGCAACAAGATGGGATCTTACAAAGGACTTATTAAACAAAATTTAAAGCTAATTTAAATGCGGGAAATTCAAATCATACTTTTACTTTAGCAAAAAGTGAAAAATTGAAATTAAAAAAAAATAATTGTTAACTTTTCAGAACACCAGTAAAAAAAAACGTAAAGAAATATTTTAAATAAATATTATTTTTAATATTCTACTTACCCCGAATAGGCTTCATAGTTACTTTACAAAATTTTCACCACACTTTGCCGAAAAACTGAATATAAATTACTAATTTTCACAGGCGCTTTTGAATCACAATGAAAAAATCTCCACGAACATCAGCTTTCAACTAAAATATTTCTGCAAGTGACAAGACTAAAAATAAAGGGTGATTGTTTATTATACCCAGGTAACTAGATAATGAAATTATACTCAGAATAGGCCTTAATTGCGAAGTTGGTATTTCCAAATTTTAGGCCGGGTTTTCCCCAATTTCCTTGTTCGCCGGCTTACCGGTCGATACACGGCGGCGGCCACCTTATTCGTTCCTGAAAATACAAGTCTACGATTTTTTTTTCCAGGAGTTAAAACTCCAAATTCAGCAACACTTCTTTTCTCCTATTCTCCACTCCATCATCATTTTAAAATTATATAACAAATCCAAATCACGGATCCTATTTTTTAAAAGTAATCGATTCCAGTTTTCGAATCCTTAAAGTAATCGATTCCTAGATTCGATTCCAAAAGGATTCTATTCCTACCCAGCTCTGGTGCATGCTTCTTTAATTTAACGTATAATAATTTTTCTTTAGAACTAGTAAAGAAAAAAAAATCCTTGACCCAACATCCAAATTTTATTTTATATTAGTTAAAGACATATATGGCTGTCTGCTCCTTTTAGAAATACATTAAAGGTATAATCTTGCTTGTCTGATATAAACCCTAATGAGAAATTTAATACATTTAGTTTACCCTTTACCAAAGTTTCTAGGTGAATTCACTAAAAGCATGTTATTTTAATTTTTTAATATCTCCTAAAGGGGATCAAAGCTTTGGACCACCATAATCTTACATGTATAAAATATTATACAAAGGACTTCACACAGTGTTAAGAGTAATTTTATGCAACCACCCAGGTAGAAAAATTCCTTTAATTGTGCAAGGTATATATTCAGCAAATTCGCAATATAATCAATCCTTCGTCAATATCGTTTTTTATGGTTAATGACCAGCGATTAAAATTGACAGAAATAACTTTTTTAATGTAAGTGAAAGCAAGGAACATGGCTTTTCCCAACATGGACGGGTCTGTGAAGCTGCATGTATTTTGAACTTTTATTATTTTTTGGTATAAGACTATTCGGCAGGCTGGGTAAAATCCTTTTGGAATCGAGTCCAGGAATCGATTCCTTTTTAAGGATTCTAAGACTGGAATCGATTACTTTTTAAAAATAGGATCCGTGATTCGAATTCGTTATATAATTTTAAAATTATCCGAAATCGATTCCTTTTTGGAATGATTCGATTCTAAAAGAAATCGATTCCTTGTATTTCTAATTTTAAGACAAATGCCCGCACCATTTCAAATTTTTACCTAAGATTATTAATTTCCAGGTTTTGACCTAGCACCCTCAAAAACCCTTATATTCTGAATTTAAGGCAAATAGGCTTAGGGTTTCACAGACGGAAATTCGTCTCGAAGGCTTTTTCTCGTCTCGTCTCGATCATCGAGACGAGAAATAAACAAACCCGTTCGAAGTTTTTCTCGAAGAAAATTTTCGATCTCGATTCAAGATCTCGAAATTTCGAGAGTCTCGAAAAAAAACAAATGTTATTAAGAAATTCTTGTATGGGTTATAACTCAACACAAGGAAGGCTGCAATAAAGGGTATTCATTTTTATCTATTAAAAAAAAAAACGTTAAAATACAGGGTTATTGGTAAGTAGAGGCGAAAAATAAAGACCCAAATTATTTTTTTTAAATTTTGAATTGAAAACCAGGGAATACTTTTTTTGCATATTTTCCTTTTTTCCAAGATATTTCACTATAAAGTTTTGGCAAAAAAATTAAACCACATTTTGGTGTAGCTAATCTTAGTTGGCGCTTTCAAACTATTACGTCATATAAAATCAAGTTTGACTGTTGTCAAAAGTTAGACACTTTGGTGCACATGCTTAATAATTATTATGTTATACCCATACACATAAACAATATTACCTTATTCTTCGTTAGTGAACTCCGTTTTCTTGAGATTTTTTTAATAACAGATTGACAAATGTCTAACTTTTAACAAAAGTCAAACTTGATTTCATATGACGTAATAGTTTGAAAGCGCCAACTAAGATTAGCGACATCCACAATGTGATTAAAATTTTTTTGGCAAAACTTTATAGTGAAATATCTTGAAAACGAGGAAATTTGAAAAAAAAGTATTCTTTGTTTTTAATTTAAAATTAAAAAATTAATTCGGGCCTTTATTTTTCGCCTTTACTTGCCAATCACCTTGTACAGAGGCTATACATATATGCTATGAACTAAAACTACTAAAACACCTATAACAAAAAAACCGCCAAGTATCAGCACAAAAATAAAGAATATTTTTCCAAAAAATGGAAATTAAACAAATCCTTGATGTTTTAATTTAATCTTTTATCAACACATTTAAAATTTACCTAGGTAAAAAAAGGTAAAACTTTAAAATTGTTTCTTCGTTTGTGAAAAGAAGAATGTACATGTACCAATACCAGCAACAAACTCATTTTTTATAATCGAAACAGTCGTCTTTTAAAAAAAATAATTATCGATATTACGCAAATTATTTGTAATAGTTTGGAACAGTTTAAGACGTTTAAGTTCTTTAAGAATATGAAAATACTTACTTTTATCTTTGTCCTTTTTATTTACTTTGCTATCTTTGCTATTTTTTTGGTTTGTTATGTTCTTATGTTTAAAATGAATTAAAACTATTTCTTAGCATAGTTTTTAATTTTCTTTTCTGGCGTATTTAGAGCTGTGACTTATTGCAGCACATATCGAGATCGAGAAATATCGAAATAATTTCTGCTTTGTTGTCATTGTTTTTTTTTGGTTTGTTATGTTCTCACGTTTAAAATAAATTAGAATTATTTCTTAGCATAGTTTTTTATTTTCTATTTTCTGGCGTATTTAGAGCTGTGAGTTATTGTAGCACATACATTTTTCGAGATCGAGAAATCTCGAAATAATTTCTCGATCTCGAAAATCTCGAAGTGTTTTTCTCGATCTCGTCTCGACAAAAACAAAAAAGTCTCGTCTCGATCTTGTCTCAAAATGGAGACGAGACGAGACGAGACGAGACGAAATCTCGAATTTCCGAGAGTCTCGTGAAATCCTAAATAGGCTTATAAATGAAAAAAATGGTCATTTTAAATATTCCATTTTAAATTTTTACCTAAGATTCTTAATCAGCATTTTAAAATATCTGACCCGAAAGAACTTTTTTCGCGACAGCAAACATGACTGTGTTTTGTGGGCATTAAAGTGGACAAGATTTTTGACGCCTCAATCCAAGATTAGTTAAAATCTTTATTGACTTGCGCTTGTTTTCGACATCAGGCTTACAGGGTGGCTTAAAAAGTATGTTGACCCTTCCTGTTATAGTCCGGGAGGCCACCGCAAAATACCAAGCCTATAGGGTAATCGCATAAAACATTTTTTTTATATTACTACGAACTATAGTTTAATTAAAGCCGCCCTGCTGCATCAGCTTAGCGGGTTCAAATTGCATTTTTTTGTCCCTAAAAAAATTGTGAAAAATCGGTTTTTTTAATATAACTCGAAAACTACTGTCTTTAGGAAAAAATGGTATATAGTCAAAATTAATGGCCCAATAAAACTACGTCCGTTTTTTTATATACATTTTTGTAGCCCTTTTAGTTTTTAAATTAATAACAATTTAAATTTAAAATAAAAACTCAAATAACTTAAAAACTTAAAAAGTTACCAAAAATATGCCCTATGGTTAGCTCTATAAAAATAGTTATATACACATTTTAATAAAATTATATATATAATATATATATATATATATATATTATATATATATATATATATATATTATATATATATATATATATATATATATATATATATATATATATATATATATATATATATATATATATATATATATATATATATAAATATATATATATATATATATATATATATATAATATATAAATTATTTAATATATATATTTATATTTTTTTTTTTTTTTTTTTTTAAGTGGTTTTTATTTATATTTATTTAAGTCTGTCCACGTGATTCTGAAGTTATGGCTTGAGCTAAAATCATGAAATTTGGCACAGTGGTGGGCTTTAGCAGTGGCAAATTCCAACGAAGCCCGTTTTTTGAATTTCGCCCCCGGGACAAAAATAGGAGCAAAAAGTGTTTTTTACCGTTAGCCTACGGAAGGCGTCTTACGGAGACAGAGGCTACTTAATATTGTCTCTCGCCTGGCGGAGACAGGCTTTTCATCTAGTAAGTAATAAAAGAGATATAAGCAAAAAAGTGATTTTGGTAAGCTCCGAACCATTTGAAAATTAATTCCTATATATAACCTAGTGGCACGGATATTTTATTTAATTGTTTTTGGTCCATCCCGTAAACCTTTTATTAAATTTAAAAAATAATTAAATTTTATTTAATGGAAAAAAATAAGTGCCTCTCCTCTATCTGGGTGTTATATACCTGACAGGATGCTTAACATTTCTCGATCTTCCATGCTTCTATGTGTATAGCTCATCGTTTAATTATTTTTGTTATCGATTTAAATAATATTATTAATTTATAAAAACAGTTCGTTTAAAATGATCTTGAGAAAATTTTAATAATAATTTGAAAATTAATTTTTTTTTTATAGTTTATTTATTTATTTTTTTCAGTTGAATTAATGTTTCAACTTTAATTTAATCATATTTTAAAGTAGTTAATAAATGAGTAAATACCATAATTTAAATAAGAATGACTTTAGGCCTACAATAAGTAGATAGCTTAATAAGAGAACTGTTTTAAAATTTTAATACTAAATAAACTATATAAAAAAACATATGTTAAAATTATGATTACATTTTTTTCAAGATCATTCTGAACGAGTAACTGCCTTAAAAAAATTATTGATAATAATATTTAAATCAATAATAAATAGTTATTTTTTAAAAGTGGC
>JAHBCN010003928.1:0-69354 GCA_019359885.1 Listronotus oregonensis
ATCTTTTTTAAGTAAATACTGTATTTACTAGAAAACGAAAATTAAATAAATATAATGGAAGTCCGAGAAGAAGTTTTTATTCAACCTACAACATTATCTAGAACCTTCAGAAAAACGCTTTGGTGGATACGCCAGCCACTATTTTGAAATAATTGACGTTCTTTTTCTTCTTTCCTGGGAGCCGTCTTGATTAACTACCGAAGGCAGCGCAGCCTCATGGACTTTTTGTTCCTAATCTCCCATTGTCTTTTATATCATGCCTCCCATTAGTCTTGTTCCTTCTACAAGTCTGTATAACTCCGAGACTGGTTGGTTGATATATTCCTGTGGGCTCATTTCCAGTTGCCCAAATAATGCCTGTCTTTTGTGATTCAATGCTTTACATTCGCACAGGATATGGTAGGCTGTTTCTTCCCTCGTCGCACATTCCGCAACTTGGGATCCCATTGTATAAGCCTATCTTGTGTGGGTGTCCTCTTAGGTTATCATGCCCTGTTAGCAACCCTACTGTTATGCGAATTCTTTTCCTACTTTGTCTGAGTAGTTCTTCCTTCGTTCTTTTGGATGGGCCTCTTATGAAGCTTTTTCCATGTCTTATTCTACTGAGGTTTCCCCAGTATTCTTCGTGTTTGTTTCGGATCCATTCGCTGGTTTGCCCTCGTGCTGTGGTTTTGGTAACTCCAAGGGCAGGTTCTGGCCCAAAGTATGGTGTGGATGATCCCTGTCTCTCTAGCTCATCCCGAATGTCCTGGTACCCACAAGAGAGTTACTCTGTTGCGTTCTCCCAGGACTTCCAGTTCTTTTTGGCATTGCCATGTCGGGGCTTGGGGGACTACCCTAGTGGCTTACTATTGCCCCTTTTTTTGGCCTCTTATTGTCGTAATCAAGAACCACGCACTATTATCAATCTGAACCGAAGGGCACTTCGTTTGGCATCGGATAAAATCGCTTCGCTAAAATCCATTGGATTTTTGCTGATTTCCCGCCTATATTTCCATGCTCTTGTTCTTTTTAGAATTATTATTGGAAATTGAGCTTCGACAGCGATTTATTTATTGCCAAAGCTTTTTGTTATTTATTTCAGGCCATTAGACCCGTAATATGGAACTGGAAAAGTAAGTTTATTGCTCTTATTTGATATTTCTAGGTTATGATTCAATTTAATCTTGTTTTATTTATTTTTAGGAATAAACTGACGACTTGCCAATTTTGCAACATAGAATTTTCAAGTATATCGACTAAAAACCGACATATAAGAACAAAACACTCAGACCAAGATATAGTTTCTACATCAGAAGGATCCAAAAGAACTAAGCTATCATATGCCCAATCTGCATAAACCAAACTTCTTTCCATTCCATACAGACTTGATTAAACATTTAAGTACTTTTCATAACTTAACTATAAAAGAATCTACTTTGTATTTTAGGAATTTTAAAAGAGTTTTCAGCTTGGAGGACCCAGGAAAAGAAAGTAGACTATGCTTGCCGTACAGGAAGAAAATATGCACACGGTGAAGAAAAGAAAGTATATGAGTGTAACAGAGTGATTACAAAGGTGCTTGTGTCATAGTGATGTATAAGGATGTATAATTATTGTATGGTATTATTCTTTTTTAGGATTTGCCAGCACAGCTCAAAAACGTAGTGTGAAAAGTGGAACTAGTATTCATATTCATGGAACATGTCCTTCAAGAATTATGGTTAACATTTCAGCCGAGGGTAAATATTTTTTTAATAATGTTATTACTACAGCTAATCTTTTTAATTTTCTTTTAGGATCTGTGACTGTAAAGTTTGTTGAAACTCATGTAGGCAATTGATGAACTAAGGACCAAGAGATTATCTAAAGTCGAACAAGAGACAATTGTTCAAAAATTAACTGCAGGTGTATCGAACCAAAGGATAATTGAAGATTCACGTATAATCCAGTGTCCAGAAAATGCTGTAAAAACTGTAATATGTAAACATATACACGCTGTAGCTATGTTTGAGCAGAGAAGCAAGTCTGTTTTAGGTACTTCAAGTCCTGATGATGACGAGAATAATGTTTTGTTTATTGATGAGCCTTCAACAAGCCAGGTACGCTATCATGATGATGTATAGCATTTCATTCAGGAGACCAGGCCTCATATAGAAACCATGGCATTTGAGGACAAGCGAGAGGTTGTGACACTGCAAGTATTACAATTATGAGACATTTAATTTTGGATTTGTTACAGATTATTTTGCAAGAAATGAATAGCTTTGCTCGCAGTTTGGATGAAGAATCCTTTAGCAAGTACGTCGATATCTTTAGGAAATATAAAGCGGACAAACTACAGAATGCCGAAGAAAATTCTAGAAAAAGGAAGCTTGAGAAACAAACGTATTATCTAAATAAGAAGTAGAACAATTATTTTTAAGTTTTTTATTTTTATGTATTTTATCTGCTTTAAAATAACTGTATACTTTGATCAGTGTTTACTCGTATTTATGATTAATTTGTAAGAATATATATAATTCACTTGTTCGAAATTCGTTAGAGGTCAAAAATGCTCTTTATGCATAAACGCCGTACACCAATTTTCATAAAATTATTTAAAGTGGTATGAAAATGACAATAAAAAAAAATTTTTTTCTTAAAATTTTGACACCCTGTATCTCAAAAGATAAGACGTTTAGGACATACATTCATATGAAGTTTTTTTCTTAAAATGGGTCTAAGAATCACCCCCTTAAATATTAGCATGTTATTAGAAACACCCTGTATAGGGCACTATAACAATAAAAGCTGAATTATAAAATTTAATATGTATAATATCATTTATTTATATTTCTATTTACCCTAAAAAACTAATAAAATAATATAAACACATACACATAAGGTTTGTTCCAACAGCGCCAGAAACCGTTCAAAAACCGTCACCGAACGATCACGCTCATGCGCAGTGATTAAAATGCGTCCCAATTTAATCACTGCGCATGAGCGTGATCGTTCGGTGACGGTTTTTTTTGTTGGAACAAACCTATTGTAACTTTTATTTAAAAACCTATACAATAATCTACAATACCTAAATAATAATTAATTATTCTAATCACATTGTCAAACTAAAGGATCATAAAATTCATTCACCAATCTATCAAGAAAATAAATGGCGCTGTTAGCCTCGAGTGGTCGATTTACAGTTTAAACTTGGCGCCATTGTCGTAACTGGCTGCCGCGTTCTCATTGGCCGGCACCGTTGGAAAATTAACGTATGCTCTTTTATTTAATTGACGTACTACGCTTGCGTTATTTTGTCACGCGCAAAGGCTTACATGTCCCATTCTATAAAAGCGGATTTTGCCACGTAATCTATAAAAGCAGCGACTTTTCGCAATTCAAGATAGATCGTTTCAGACACTTGGAGAGAGTAGATCTCCCGGGGATGAGTGCCGCCCTAGATAGGCAGGCCCCCAGGTCTAAGAAATTCAACGGATTTGAATTTCTCAATTAATTATTTTTGTTTAAGTAACTATATTATTTAAGACGCGTGCTGCTTTTATTGATTACGTTTTTCTTTTATCGAGGTGAAGAGGTGAAGTGGCTTTGGGCCGTTGAAAATTACCTTTGGAGTTTTATTTATTTAATTAATATTTCGATTCTTTTTCAAGAATCCCGGCAGTATTCCTGGAGCGTTTCTTTCTCAAGGAACAACCAGGCCAGAGAAAGAAATCGTACTTTTAGTTTTCTTTTCAGGAATAACTGGCCGCCGTATATTTACGGGCTGGCTTGCTACTAATTAGGGAGAATTTTGGCCGCTCTGTGTCAACAGGCAGGCCCTCCCTGGAACACTCCGTGTTTTAATTTAATTAATTATTTTCTTTATTCCCGGCCGCTTAACAGGCAGGCTGATGATTTATTTTCTTTTATTCCCGGCCGCTTAACCAGCAGGCTGGTGTTTTATTTTCTTTTATTCCCGGCCGCTTAACAGGCAGGCTGATGATTTATTTTCTTTTATTCCCGGCCGCTTAACCGGCAGGCTGGTGATTTATTTTGTTTTATTCCCGGCCGCTTAACCAGCAGGCTGATGGTTTATTTTCTTTTAGCCCCGGCCGCTTGGTATTAACCGGCAGGCTGAAGGCTTATTTTCAGAACAGAACAAAGGAAGCTGCGCCATTGCACACAGGAAGCTGGCACCTTTGTTCACAACGATAAGAATAACCGGGAACAAGTGGGAATTTTAAGGGCAAAGCTATTTTAGCAAGTATTTTCACAGAGACGGCTGGCACTGCCATAGCCCGGATAAATTACACAAAAAGAAGATATTAGGGAACCATTCTATAAAATTATTTTCCCCGGGACGCCCACGGTGACCGGGATAAAAGGGAATTTTAGGGAATATCAATTGGGACATTTTCTTTTAATAATAAACAAGATTAAAATTTAATTTATAGGAATTATTACTGAGGGTTACTAGAGCCCGTTTAAATTATATTTTTAGGGATAAAAAGGGAACCAAATAGGGATTTTAAAATGGTACTCACGGGACGATTATCCCGGAACCGAAAACCAATTAAGAAATTGAAAACACCAGATCGTTTTACCAGAGGCCAGGCAAAAAGAGCCGTGGAACCTCTGCAGAGTAAGCAGAACCTGGTTGCCTTCCCCGGAACCGCCGGCCGGGACCTAGGCAGCCTTGGTGGAACCGAGCTTCGACGGGGTACTAAGGAAAGAGTCCTGTTTCCGACGAAAGAGCTAGCCGGAGGAAATACAAGGATTCGCAGGCTAAGTTGTGGCGATACACCCTATGACCTAGTCGGAGAAGAGCCATTCATGACCCCACACGCCCATAAACATCAAATGCGGCAAATGGTGGCAAATAAGGCTAACATGACTTTCCCTAGGGAAACAGTATCGTATAGGGATAGCGGCCTCGCGTTACATCCAGGAAATCACCGCAAAACCCAGGAAGTAAACCCCGTAGGAGACAATTTGGCCGTTTTTCCATCCCTTTCTATTTTATGTTTTAAATACACTAAGACTTGGTTATAAATAAAATGAGAAATAATATTTGTTTTCTACATATTAAAAAAGATGGAACATAAAGTTTGTAGATAATTTTGGAGCTAAAAAGTAAATTTGTGAAAACTATTTTCGTTAACACTCGTATTTAAAAACGGTAAACTTAAATTTTACTGGAGACGTAAAGTTTAATTTTTCGATTTAAATGCAAATTCTATTTACGGCGACCGAATAAGACTATAAGTCTTCATTATTTTCTAGTTTCTTTTAAAGTTAATTTTCCGGATAAGCTCCCTTAATATTCACTTTAATTTTAAAATATGAGCTAAAATTCGCAGAAAATTTTTTGTAAAAATGTTGCTGTGTGATAATATTTAAATTTAATATTTAAAAAAAAGTTTAATAAGCCTTTAGGTTATATGAGAATGTTTTCTTAAAGATGTTAGACAAAGTTATGCTTTTAATAACACTAAAACCTTGGACCTCCATTGTCTTTCTTTGTTGATTTATACACAACGCTAGGACTAAACTATTCGTTGTACACCGAAGATTGACCGATTTTTTACGGTTCAAAAACAGCAGCCGGATATTTGAGATGTCAACACTAGGCTTGCTAAATACAGGGTGTTCAAAAATACCGTTTGCAAATGCGTCATAAGGTTGTCATGGTAATTCAAAGATTGCAGGGAAAAAAGGTTTTATTTTATATCTTGAAACCATTTTACATAGCCATCTTAATTTTGGTATATAAAGTGCTTTTTAAGTGTTTTTACAAAATAATTATTTTTATCAGTGCCGTACCGACAAGGGAGGCCTCGATTAAATTTGTTCACATTTTTGTTAAACGTCATATGTTTTTTTTTTAATTCTGATTTCGCGGTATAAATGACATTAAAAAGGTATTCTTGTAGAAAATCTGTCCGGCTAGCCGTTTTCAGGAAAACACTCTCCAAAGAAAATAGTGCATGCATGGTCATCAAATAATAATAATAAACATTTTACATCAAAGTTGGCTTATGTAGGTGCTAAGTTGAAAATGAAAAGATATCTAGTTACTCTAGTTACGGTAAACAAATTAAAATCCGGTTTAATCATAAAGTATTTTCGGTTATTATTGTGTGTAACAGTATAATTGAAAAAAATCATTGTCCTCGCCTTACAGAAAATGCCAAAATAGGGTAAACTGCGTACGGTTGTGACAGGGTACGGTTGTGACAATCGCATTATTATTGAAACTGTAAGGAATACCGGGTAGGCGTAAGGGGAGAGAGCCAAACAGGTGTCTCCAACGGACCCTTTGAGATACAGGGCGACCTCTCAGAGTATCTAGCTTTACTGCGGTAATGCGTACTAGCTCCAAACAAAAATCGGACAGAACCGCTTTTATAGGAAAAAAGTGACAAAGGTGCGCTGACCAAAACGGATAAATCCGTTTCGAGAAGTGCTACCCAAGGTCACAAGCAGACAAAGGTGCGCCGACCAAAACGGATAAACCGTTCCGAAAGGTGCCCCTGAAGTCACCGGCGTCTGTTTCATGGGGAAAGGCTAATCCATCCCGAACAAACAGGTGCTTAGGAAGGGATCCCTGAATCCAAACAGAAGGCGGACAGAACAGCCTTTATAGGGAAAAGGGTTCCCTGGCTTTAAACAGAAAGCTATAGGACCGTTTTTATAGGCTAACGCCGAAGATGCGGCCTCAGAAGGAATATCTGGTTCCTGTAACAAGGACCTGGTAGCTACCCACGTCACTAGACGGGCAGGAGGGCATAACGGATCTAATCGTCTGCTCGTCATACTCTCCAGGAGACAGGGACACCAGAACACATCAGAACACATATTGTGCTCGTGTCCGGTAGCGACACGAGTAAGAGGAGATGTAAGAACTCTCTCCCAATCTGATATCGGATTCATTAGAAGTCTGATCCTATTGGGAGAAATATAAAAAGGTGTGAGCCACAATAGACCGAGCGGTCGCAGTGGAGGGCGTACAAAGTCCACTCACTTCAAACCTAAACCTAAACCTAAAGGGAGAGAGGAGCGCCATGCGTGTCTAAATGTGTTTCACAGCAATGCGTCAGCCAACGCGCGACGTTGACGTTAGCAGAGGCCCTCATTACGTTTTAACGGTCAAAAGTAAGTATTTTTATTTGATTTCTTTTAATAATTGTTGTTTTTTCATTAAATGTTTTTGTGTTACGTAAACGTTAATTATTTCGGGCAATTTGGGCAATAAAAGTGATTGATGACTATTTTGGTGTATCTTTAAACCTGTCACTACCGATCCCAAGTACTGTCACAACCGCCCTTGGGGTGTGGTCGGTTCTATAGTTGTTTAAAGTTAGTAGGTTTTACATTTTGTTAAGCATGGAAAAATTAAGATATGACAGTTATAAATATTTTAACATAACCTCCTACAAAAATTAAAAATTTAGTGAGTCAGTGCCTTTATTTTCGACCGGTAAAACTTGACTGTAAGAGCACGGAAGATGCCCCGTATTCAGGCAGGCCAAAAACGGCAACTTTAAAGAAATTATGCAAAAAGTTTATAAAATCATATCAAAAGACGAACTGACCATATTTTAACTAAAGTTTTGAGATGAGAAAATAATCCGCTTGATGGGTGTCGCGATTGTTTACTCCAGAGCAAAAACTCATTCGCATAACCATTCAGAAGCGTGTATGACACTGTTTAAGCGTTTCCCTAACTGAATTTTATTGAATATTTATTACTGTCGAAAAAACTTGGATCCACCACCATACGCCGGAGACAATGCAACAATTAAGACAGTGGACAGCGAGGGGCAAACCGATTCCGAAAAGGCCAAAGGCAATTCTATCGACAAGAAAGGTTATGGCAACAATTTTTGGAATACCAGAGGCTATCTAGATAAAGAAAAATTATAAATTTTAAGTAAAATGCCAATTTACTTGACCATTTCAACCAAAATATTTATAAGTAAAAGTAAAAAAAAAACTTTTCCACCAAGATAATGCACCCGCCATAAATTTCTAACTCTTAGGGCAAAAATTCATCGGTTGGACTTGAAGTTGGTTTTTATGCAATTTATTAACCAGATTTGGCTCTATTGCATTTCCATTTGTTTCCGAATTTAAAAAAAAATATTGTTGGTATAAAATTTAATAAAATCTTTGATTAAACAAAAATAAGAATTTTATTAGTCCTAGTCAGGTTTTACCAGAATAAAATCAAAGTTGCAAATTGTTTATCATAAAAAAATTGAGTCGAAACAATAGAATTTGAAATAAAAGACAAAAAAGAATGTTTAATTGCACGCTTTAATTAGTTTTTTATAAAATTAGCAAAGCTGTTAGGATATTCAACTTTGTGACAACGGAAAACTGCGAGTGTTAAACAAGGGAAATGCCCATTAAAACCGTGTCATATTTTAAAAGAACAAAGTTGAAATATTTAAAATTATACTTTATGCTAATATATTAAACTTAATCAGCAGAAAACTTAAAACGGGCCTATTAAAAACACCCTAATGGTTTTTACAGTTTGCATCTACGTGCATAAAAAGGAAAATAAAAAAGAAACCTTAGAAAATGAAACAATTACCAACCTTATTTGTTACAGATAAAACGTCTATTACAACTTTTTTTTCATAATCGCTGCACCTACATAATGGTTTTATTTTCAAAGCAATGCACTGTACTAGTTTCTGTTTTGCATAAAAATCATAAATTCTAATAATATTTCGAACGTTTATATAGGTTCCGGCAAAATACATTTTGTTTCACATAATATTTATTATTGAGCAATTTTAATTTTTTACTACTCATAAAATATATAAATATAAGTTTTTTCGTGCAAGGAAATCTTTAATCAATAGTTTACTAGAGATGCTAACATAAGACAGATATCTACTATAAAGTCACCAAAGTGAATAATTGAAATATATATTGTATTATATATTTTTTTTATTTTATAATGATATGGGCTTAAATTCTAAGATTAATTATTATTATATTATAATAAGTTAATATATTTATTATTTATAATATATATATATTATTATATTTATTGTATAAATAAGATGTCTATTATAATAAATATATATTTAATTAAAAAGGATGATACACTACATATTTAATGAAATAACAAAAGTACACATTTTTTATATAATGTAATTAAAAATAAAATTTAAAAAATCAAATAATGGTTGCTGTTTTTAATATAGCTTTAAGTAATATCTTAACATTAAAATGTATACCTAATAACATATTTTTTAATGATGACATAATAGAATTCTTTTCATGTATTAACGTCGATGTTAAACTGAATTTCAAAAAACATATAGAAAAGTTATGTAGTAAACTTGCATCAAATTGTTATGCTATCAGAGAATCCTTTGATGAATTAGAAACATTTTTCATTTTAAAATCTATTTATTTTGCTTAAACTGAATTGATTGTAAGAAAGAGAGTTTGTTTTTGGGGAAATTCTTATCAGTATCTATTATACTGACTGTTTTAATTGCAAAAGAGAGCAGTTAGATACTTTTGTAAAGGTAAATCCAAAGACTCATGTAAACCATTATTTATATAAAGAATTTTAACACTTAGGTACCTTTATTTTAGAAACAGTATCTTTAATATAGAAAAAATATTGGTTTAGCAATACTAAGAAAACTTCTCACAGTACTAGAAAAAATTCTATACTTTATCTTCCAAATACATATGCAAGTTTCTAACCAGGTTTCGTTCTCTATTGGCATTTTGTAAAATTGATCTCTCGGGCAAAAAATATTTGATTATTTTAATTAATTATTTAGCAGTAATAATAAAATTTCTGCATAATTGTCAAAATATAACTCTAGTAACATCAAAATGCCAATTAAAGTTCTTATCGTATAGAAAGTATCATATATTTTTAAATGTAAAAAAAGATAGGCATTTACCAAAAAAAAAAACAATGGAGTTAGGTTTAGTTTATGGAGCGTAGTTGTTGGTGAATAACAATTTTGATTTTCGCGGTGATTTTATTGGAAAGTTATGACGTCACAATTCACCCCACATGCTAAACCACGACTCACCAAGTAAACCTTGTAGTAACTTGTAGTTAATCGTGAAGAAAACCTTTTGGTATACATTTTAATTTTGAAATGGGTAATATTAAAAACGTATATTAAATAGCCGAACAACTGTTTAACAGCGTTCTGACGATTGTTTATATCAAGTCAAAAATTTTTAATTTTTGTTTAATTTAAAAAAAAATTGAAACCTGTAAATAATAAAAACGTTTTTGATTAGTAAATATTGAATATTATTTTTCTGTAGTAAACTTGTGTATAATGAACAAATAGTTGAGAAGTCACAGATATTTTTTTGTGGTAATATCAACAATATAAATCTTCTTACCGATGTATCAAATGTAATTATTTTTTGTTGTTCTGATATAACGAGAAATGTAATAAATCTTCCATTTGAGAAAGACAATTACACATGGCTTTCATTATAACAGCAAAATTAAATCCCCAACCATTGCGTAATTGCTGTATATTTGCAAACTTACTCAAATAACATATCATCCATTATATGATATTTGTACTACACCATCACCCTAATTGTCGAATTAAATCAATTATTTAACCACCAAAAGGCATTAATGTAATTTTCATGTACTATGTACAATGTGGTGGCAAGCAGTGGCGGATGAGATTTTTTAAAATTATTATTAAAAAGTGAGAATGGGACACACACATGAAATAAACACCAGATGCCCGAAGGAAAACACATTAAAAAAATCATTTTAGAGTTTGCAAGACAACACTGATGCAGCGCTCGCAGAAAAAATCTAAGTTTTAATAGCAAATTCTTCATTTGTATTTTTTCGCGAATTTGATCAAATTATGTCGGTAAATCCCAAATTTTGCAAAATTATCTTTGTTTTTTCTAAAAACCATAGCCACTTAAAATGTTTTCACTAGACAATTTTCTTTTATGCAAATATTTCAGATGTTACTAATTTCAAAAAAAATTGTAGATGTTTTTGCGTAATTTGGCAAATGGATTAAGAAACTGAATATTTAAGTAGATGATACTACCATCAGCAAAACTATGAATATGATTGATTGTGGAAGAGAGAAGATGTTTAATGTAAAGAAGAAACAAAATAGGTGCAAGTACTGAGCCTTGGAGCACCCTAGCATTAATTTTGTGGAAGCTCGAAAAATGAATCAATAACTGATATACGTCGATTAGAAAGGAAACTGAAGAGCAAAGAACAAAAATTAGGTGGAAGACCGTAGAAAGGAAGTTTGTTTAGAAGCCCATCATGCCAGACCTAATCAAAAGCCTTGGATATGTCAAGAGCAATGATCTGGGATTCACCAAGAAACTCAAGAAGGTTGTTTCAGTTGTGTGAGACAAAGAAAAGAAGATCAGCCGTGGATCTTCTGCGACGGAATCCATACTGTCTGTACTGTAATGTGTTTTTCCAAATACCCTCAGATTCGGGAATTGACGAATTTTTCCATTACCTTACAAACTACCAATAGAAGAGATATAGTTCTTTAGTTAAAAGGGAGATTTTTGCCTTCTTTCTTGGGAGCAGGGTGCACAAGTGCAGCTTTTCAGTTCTCCGGATAAATGTCTAAGTCGTAAGAGATTTGAAAGAGGCCAGTTAAGATGGGTGCAAGTTCAAGAGCACATTTTTTTGAGATGATTGCTGCTTTGCCATTTAGCCCAAATTATTTTTTGGTATTTAGAAAAGAAAGAATACGCTTGATTTGTTTGACTTTAAAAATAAAATCGGACATTTTAGAAGAAACGGGCGGAACTGTTGGAAAAGAAAGAATAACGGGGGATCAAGGGTAGAATTGTTATATCAAACTCCCAGGATTTTCTTCCAACAAAATTTACTTTAAGGCATAAAATATGTTAAAAGTGAATTATAACATGTTGTAAAAATACTAATTGCACAAGCGTGTATTTATTGCTGGCACAAGCCGAAGATGAGAGTCTTCGTGCCAAAAGTAACATTAAAATCCCGAAAAGTATGATAAAAAATAAACAAAATATGATATAAGGCAAATGAAAGTAACAAAATAATGCCACACAACAATATATAATGTAAATATGTTCTACAATTTTGCTACGGATTCATGTTCCAATATGTTTTTGACCAGGACTGAAGTGGTCCCATTATCCAGAAATTTTCAAGGCGAGATATCCTAACAAAAACATATTGAAATATATAACGTTACTGTAATTTTTTAAATTCTAACATATCTTTGTTCAAAACTTTGCACACAATATGTGCAAACGTTAGCACATATTATGCGCAAAATTTAACTTAAAAACTGACTTTGGCATGTGCTGTTAAACACTTTTAAGATTGAAATAAATAAAATAATATAATAGTTTTTCATGATATAAGTGCTAAAACTGACATTTTATTTTGTGAAATCAAACACCATTTTTTTCGAAAACATCATTAAAAGTGCAAATTAATGTTTTAATTTATCGTCAACATTACTAATATTTTTAAAATCTAATTTCATCTTATTTATCTATAAAATAAGTTGCTAAGGTAAAAAAAAAATCTGAATTTGTTGATTTGCCTTTGTTGACAAGTAACGTCAAATAATTGCAAATTCCTCGATGGAAAGTGATCAAGAAAATGAATTTCTCCCGATCGAAGAAGCTACTTTTGAATTATTGCCTACTAAGTTAAAGTAACAATACGAATTTACATACAATCGTTTCTTAAAATGGTTTGATCAGAAAAATGTTGGTGGTAAGAATGCCAGTGAAAAAGTGCTCCTTGCCTACTTTGAAAAAAGTCCAAAATATGGAAATTGTCTACGCTCTGGTAAAATTACTCCATGTTAAAGAAGATGACGAATATACATAATCAGGACATAAGCAGATATTAAAAGCTAGTTGCCTTTTTAAAGCAAAAGGTTAAGGGATATCGACCAAAAAAAGTCTGAAATATTGACAAGAAAACAAATCAACAAATTTCTCGCACAAGCCTCGAATAAAATATATATTATGCCAAAAGTAGCAGCAATTTTCGATGTATCTGGAACCTGTCGTCGAGAAGAAGTATGTAATTTGACATTTAATAACATCGAAGATTTGGGAGGTTCACTAATTGTGCATATACCAGACACAAAAACTTATGTGCAACGGACCTTTGTACTTGGTGGTACCTTGATATGAACTATTATAAAAAGTACATAGCCCTTTCTCCAGTAAATATTAATGATTTAAGAGTTTTTATAAGAAGCTTAAAAAATAAATGTGCCATAACTCCAGTTGGAATTGACACATTTGATTAAATGCCTGCTCATGGCTAAATTTCTAATTTTGCCTGATTCCCATCTTTACACTGGACATTGCTTCCTGCGTTCTTCAGCTAGTTTGTTGGCGGACTGCTAATCTGACTACAATTAGGAGACACGGTGGATGAAAGTCCAGTACAGTAGAAGAGGGTTATATTCAAGAGAAAAATTGCTAATCAAATTTAGTCCAAAACTTTGGTGGATGACTTTGTTTTCTACCCGGGTACATATCTTACCAAAGTAAATTGTGTAGCAACCACCAATGAGATTGGCCATGGAGTTTCTTGTTCTAATTGTATTTTCAGTAATTGTACTTTTAATTAAATAAATAATTTATTTTGTTTAAAGTGTTACGTTTCTGTAATTTCTTATCCGCGTTAAAAGTAAATCACTCACCCATCAAGTACTAAAAGAAATTACTTTTAACATCAGTGTCATAAAATGACATTTTAGACACTGACAGCATGCATTTAATATCAAACTTTACTACGTTTGTAGAAAAAAAATGTTTAAAAACAATAAAAAGCACTAATTCATACTTTGCTCCTGTAAACCTTTCTTTAGACTTTACACTTTAAAATTTGTCAGAAAATCCGTACAAGTATTATTTATTTTTTATTTATTTTAGTAACACAATTTAATTATCAAAAATTTATTCACGATCATGCAGAATTAATGCCTCGAAATAGCAATTGTTTTATGCATTGTGTATTTGCAGAATATTATTATTTTATTGAATAACTAACATTATTGAAATTTCCAGTTTTCATACAATGTTTGTGCTATGAAGATTAATCTAATATTGCTGTTAATACTGGAGTAAATACCAACGATAATGGAGTGGAATTCTCATTATAGTAAATTGAACAAGTGACCTCTTAAAATGGTTCTCAAGTTATTATTTTTAATATATTTTATTTTAGAATAACAATTTAACTAAATTAAAAATTCTAAGTTACAAAAAAGGTAAAAAGTTATACACAATATATTTTATTAAGTTTATCATAACATGTAAAGTGGACAATAGCAAATAAATAAAAAATTAAATGATTATTAGGAGCAATAGGTTAAATAATGTGTAAAGGGTTCTAAGAAGAAAAAAATTAAACCACCCTCAAGGTGTACTCCCCCCCAAAAAAAAAAAGAATTTTTTTTTTTGCCATGGTAGGATTCTGACCAACTTTTCTGTAACGTTGTTACAAATTTTATTACTTTAGAATTTTTTTTATTTGGTGGAAAAATTTTGTTTATAAAAAGATGTTTTTTTATTTCCTGGTAAAATATAAGAAACTTGATCAGAATCATGCCATAATAAAAAAAAATACAATTTTTTTGGTGGGGGCACCTCATGGGGTGGTTTTATTTTTTTTTTTTTTACAGATCGTTTCATTATCACGCAATACAATTTTTTGCACCCCTGGCATTACCAAAACCCAAAATTTTAATTTTTCACTTCACCCTATTAAAAAATCTTGGTTGCTTATGCACTCACTGGCATGTGTGGGCATTGATCTGATGAGGTGGTCTATATTCTCTTGAGGTATCTTATTTTACCCTACCTTTAGCCTACATATGTGTGCTGCTAGAATTTGCGGAGAGAGCTGTTAATTCAAGAATACGTGACCTAAAAGGTCCCAAACAAGCTCGATCAAAGAGAAACCAGGCGATCTTGGGGACATGGTAAGCAGTTAAAGTGGTGTCAATCCATGAAGTCAACAGTTACTCTGGTACCTGCGGTGTGGCATTGTTTTCTTCAAAATGAGGTTTTTGTTCGTGTCTAAATATGGAAAGATAAAGGGTTCCACTACTTTTTGTTTAATACACCTTACTTTTAAAGTAAACCCACAAGAAAAAATCTAGTGGGGTTAGATTTGGAGACTTTGCCGGCCAATCTATTGTTTCCCTTCTCCCGATCCATATGTTGGAAAATATTTGGTTCACGCATAATGAAAAGAAGCCCTGTCTTGTTAAAATCAAATATTCGCATTTGGCACAAGCGGATTCAAGGCATTTGAAAACTGAACTGGCAAATTTGGAACAAGTTTTTTCTGTACAGTTGGGTTCTAGATCTATCTCCTTTTCCTATCTTTATTAATATTTCATTACGAGGAGCTTTGTTCCATTGTCGCTTTTTGTAGACTTTTTGAAACACATTAATGTCATTATGATTTATCGATTGCTACGAGCCAGTCAGTGAATGATATTATCAAGACCACTACACAAGCTTAATTATACCTTTTTAATAAATGAAAATTTTATTTTCCTCATGGAAAAATGGTTTAAAATGAAAAAGTGAAACTTGGCAGTAATATGAATTTTTAGGTGCAGATTAAGAAATTTTAATAAAAAAGGTGAAATTGCTATTTGAAAAAATAAAGTTGATCACCAGAACCACTTTTTGACTAACTCTGTATACTTACACTATTGACATGTTCAACAAATTCTCTGAAAAGTCAGACAATTTATAAATATAGAGTTTATTCCATGTTAGATGATCACACTGTGTATCAAAAAACCTTGAAGTCAGTAAAAAATTTAGCAAAAACCGATATTTCTTAAAATTTTTGACGTTTTGTACCGGCTAATCGAAAAAGAATGTACCTATAAGTTAGGTCCCTTGAAAAAACATTGTGGATATATTTTCCGGACACCCTGTGTAATTGTCTTCTTAAATTCCAATCACCATTTATTAAAATTTTATTTGCTGGGAAACTAGGTCGCTTTTAATATTCGTAATTAGACACTTTAAATTTCACTGGGACGTTTTTAACGAAGCTAATTAAAAATTAAATTTTTTATTACCATGCTAATGTGCCTTTAAGCAAGGAAAGGCTTTTGATCGATACATTAAACCTGAAGGACCGACCCGTTCATACAGGGCAAAAACAAGGCTTGTTTTAGGTTTTCATTGTTTCTGGTATGGCGCACAATTCTAAAACTTGGCTGAGGTTATAAGCCTTAAATTGACGGGGTCACTTCACAACGATTTCGCCAAGAAATAATAGAAATTTTTTTAACAAGAATTCAAAAGCGGATTTAGGTACGTGTTACAAACAACATTTTTTTAAAATTTATGTTCCAAAAAAAAATTAACTTTTTATTACGTTTGAGTAGTCGTATAATTAAAAAAAAAAGTGTTTAATTGTTGTATTGAAATAAGTTTTATTTTACAGAGTAAAATGAGTCAGTAAAATAGTCCTTTTTAAGGCAAATACAAAAAAAATTGGTTTTGCACCTGTAAAAAAGTATTAAATTAACATACAGTGCTTTCATTTCAAAACGAACCATCCTAAATATCTTTAAAAAACACTCCCAAAAAACAAAGAAACACGTCGATTTAGATATACAGGGGAAGTTTAATTTCTATTTGATAAAATTTTATCGGTCGCCTCCTAACCTCCAGTTAACCTCACTTTGATATGTCAAATGGCAACCCCCATAGTGTGACACATCATTGTAAGCGGCATGAAATTTGCTATCCAACAGTACTAAGAAAATTTAAATCGATGGACGTAGAACGACTTGGGAAATAAAAATGTGTGTTAATTAGTTTATCGTGTTCAAATAATTTATTTTATCAAATGCTCAAAATGTGCGCCGTTATTGGCGAGACAATAATAAAGTCTGTTTTGAAATTCTTCGCGAACGTTGGCGAAAGTTTGTCTGGTAAACCTCTGCATTCTAGTGAAATTTCCCACATTTAAGTTTTGAATATTTGCAGGTGGCGTTTTGTACACTTTACTTTTTAAATAACCCCAGAGGAAAAAGTCTAGAAAGTTAAGTGTGGAGACCGTGTGGCCATTCGATGGCACCTCGTCTGCCAATCCATGTGCCGGGAAACTGTTCATTGAGCCACTCGAACTGCTAAAGCATGTGGGGAGGGGCTCCATCTTCGGAAATGAAAATTTTCACTGAGTTCAAAAGCACCATTTTCATCCACCTGATTTTCCAAAGATTGGACGATAGAAGGGTATATCGCATTTTCCAAAAGGTTCAGATACAGTTGCCAGTTAAATATTTTTCCCAAGAAAGAATGGCCCGTTTAATTTCGTTTCCATAAATACTCGCCAAAAGTTGATCTTCTCTGAAATTGAGTATGCCCCTTCCCTGAAATATGTGCGGATTTTCATTATCCCAATATCTGCAGTTATGTCTATTAAGAATTCCATTTAAGAAGAAAGTTGATTCGTCAGAAAAGCAGATATTTTTGATGAAATGAGGGTCTTCGTCAATTCGTTGGCACATTGATTCGCAAAATTCTATTCTTCATCATAATCGTTTTTTGTTGAGTTCATGAAGAATTTGTATTTGTAGGGAAAAAACTTCTATTCTTTTCAAAATTTTGTGCACGAACCCGTAGAAATATTGGTCAGCTTAGAAACTTTGGAATAGACAACGTCGGATCTATTGCGAACTGTCCTAGTACCTAAACCCTGGCGTGCTTGTCTAAAACCCGTTCATTAGTACTTTTTTGTTGCAAAAGATCCAGTTTTTTCCAAACTTACGCCCCAAATTTCCCATTACATATTTATCCCCACGTTTTTATTTTGATGCCTCTCATTGAATACTCTGGCGGTTCTAGCGCGCTTTGATCTTCAGCCTCATTTAGGAAAATTATTTCTATTCTCTCTGCTAGAGTATACACCATTTAAAATCAAGATTCTTAATTTTAAACTAACGATGTCAAAATGAAATCCTAACAGTAATATTTAACTGGTTCCTAAACGTTTTAAAAACTTGTGCTATTGCAGTGTTTTGCTGTAGCAGGTAACACAAAAATAATAATTGGAATGAATGCACACTAAAATAGTCTGCGAGGAATTTCAAACAACTTGTCTCGCCAATAACGGCACATTTTGAGCATTTGATAAAATAAATTATTTGAAAAAGATAAACTAATTTAACACACTTTTTTACTTCAGTCGCTTCTACGTATCGATTTAAAGTTTCTTAAAATGTTGGATAGCAAATTTCATGCCGCTTACAATATGTGTCACACTATGGGGTTGCCATTTGACATATCAAAGTGAGGTTAACTGGAGGTTAGGACGCGACCGATAAATTTTATCAAATACGAAATTAAACTTCCCCTGTATATCTAAATCGACGTGTTTCTTTGTTTTTTTGGGAGTGTTTTTTAAAGATATTTAGATGGTTCGTTTTGAAATGAAAGCATGTATTATCTTTTAAATTTTTTTCTTAGGTAACACAAAAAACAATATATCGGTGAATATTATATTTTATCAAAAAATCGAAGGTTCCACTTAAAATTGTAGAGCAAATCAAATGCGTTTGATCTTTATCTGCATTTGTTAAAAACGGTTTTAAGGCTGCCGGATGGCAGCGCAATTCGGATATTTGCCTTATTCTTCGCCGTGCCGTTCTAACCGATGCTGGGAAATTGCTTTTCATTTTTGCTGTAACTGCAGATTTAAATGGTTGGTTTCTCAAAACACTAACTTAATTATTGTCCATTGACCACTTCCAGCTCTTCTCTCAAAGGAGTGTGTTTCCTGCCATTTTTTTAACAAAATGAATAGTACTCATTGGAATGTTAAGGCACTTCCGCCACATCCCTTTCTGGCCATCCTCTCTGCTCAGTATAATAAATAATTATTACTTTTTGATCCAATGTTAATTTTGGCATTTTATATTTTTAGACACTGACAACGGGCATCTATTTCTTTATTGGATTTTTCAACAGGTATTTATATTCAGTAGAAGGTGGCATAAGCCTATTTTACGAAAGGGAAAAAATTGTCCAAGATTTTATGGCCGTTACTGTACCTTTTGATGGCGCTCTAAAAAGATACTTTAAGCACATGCACCTTTTAAGCTTAAAATTACGTTGCCTACTAGGATTTCTTAAAAATGGTTCAAAGACTTCCAAAAATGACAGGTTGATTTAATTTACAACCGGATATCCTCAGCATCCCTTTTGAATGGCTTAATGCGATTATCGGCAAGGCACTCCCTAAGATTTCCTTTGAGACTTATACAATATTCAAACATAAAGACGGGGTATTTATGTAAGGTTAGTGTTTACATTTTGGGTAAGTTAGTAAGATAAAATGTAAATAAAGTAATATGATTTTATGAAAGACATTTTTGTTTACAACCATATAATATGTCATATTTGTTTTTCTGGACGTCTATTTTTCATTCTTAAATTCACAGTATCTCTATCGACATCAGTACAGTGTCGCTTAAAAATTATGTGCATCAAAAATTTGAAATCTCGAATGTCATTTTTGACATTTTCTATTCGACATTTTTGTTCGTGATTGTTGTAACTAACCTTTTTTTTTAATATTGTTTCGTTTGAATCGTAAAAAAAATATTGTTAAATATTAATATAAAATTTAATATATAAATTTAGTTTTATATACAATATCGAGCAAACGGATTTTTAAAATTGTCGATACGGAACCTAGAAAATCAAAATTTAATAAAAAACAAATATTTAGGCAGACATTCTTGTGCATTGTATTATTGGATCAATTTTTTCCGTTACGGAAGAAACACTTTTGCGCTTAATACAATAGAGTAAATTCTTTAAAAAAGTTTATGCAAACAACATTTTTAATATTGATACTCTAAATTTCCGAACGCATCTGTTTCTGGAAAAATGTAGGTTAGCAAATGCATCACTTTACTGTCAGTTTCAAATTTCTAGTCACAATGCAATAGCCATTTTCATATCATAAATTAAAAATTATTTCATATCAGTTCAAAATTCCAGTTTTTAAATGCCAGTTACAGATGCAAAATAAGTTGGAAAAAAGATAAAAAATTGATTAAAAAAAAAGGAATTAAAAATGACCGAAAAAACTAAACCTATACCAAATGGATACAAGTTTCTTTTTGGAGGCTCTGCAGGTAAGATTAATATAACATTTAGATAGAACACCTAATACACTACGCTCTTTTTAATTCGGAAAATTAGTAGGAAAATTAGAAGGAAGTAGCCGTTTTTGGCCTACCTGAACCTGGGCCATCTTCAGTGGTTGTGCGACCATGTTTAAAGTCTGTGTTGCAGAAACACATTTTGAACCTGAAAGCTATTTTTCTATAGCCACAAGTACGCAAACATTCCTTCTTAAGGTTCATAAAATTATAAAATCCAAAATTAAACAGTAAATTTTGGTCGGGAGACCGGGCGGGGATAGGCAGTACACCTGTGTGTTTGGCGGAGTTAACCATGGCTGAAAGTTCTCAAATTTTATTACGTTAAGGACATAAAACAATTGCATTTTCGGAAAATTCACCGAAATGTTTTTATTTAAATAATTTGATGGATTTTCGATTTCATGGTAGCTAATGCTACTTTCTCAGTGTTAGCACAAGAAATTTGGCTATCACATTTGTTCTCTGTAACCAAATAAAATTATAAGGTTTTGTACGAGGTGTACATTTTTTCTTAGCTAAGTAAAGCAACTCAAGTATTTCTTTGTGTCGAACGTAAGGTAATGTTAAGTGGTAATTAAACTTAAAGTTATGTGTCAGGGCTGAAGTTAACGGCAGTGGTGATTAATAAATGGAACTGTAGGTAATTAGCTGCAAGAAAAGGGTAATAGCTAAATTTATTGTTAAGATAGTTCGTCAGTAATTAATACCGGGTGTCCTCAAAACTCTAAATAATTTTTAACTTTGACTTTAAACTTTCTAGTTTATAGTGATAAACTTACGGCTTATAGACTCCGGGAGATGTTTCGGTTTTTCAGTGAAATTTAAATAAATTTCTTGCTAATTTAAAGTGAATTTTTCGTCTTTTGAGTGAATTTTGTAGTTTTTTTCTTACATTTTTATAAATTAGGCTTTATAAATTTGTGAACTGCTAATATTGTAACTAGAAACTAAGTAACGTTAATTTTTCCAACCTCTTGACAAATGAATTAAGGCTGTCAGTGCCAAGTGGTGGAGTAATTTCAAACCTTTCTTCTTTCTTAAATATTGGTAAAAGTAAACAATAATTTAAATTATTTGTCAAGGCGAAATTTAATTTTGGAATTCTTGATACCCCCTTGGCCTATCGAAAGAATTTGTAGTGTAGTAATTTGTAAAATTTATTTTAATAAAACTTGTGTATATTTATGCTATTCCAGTGTCTGAATTGGCAAAAGTCATTCTATAGGGGATACAAACCTTAAATTTGCACCTAGTAGGTTTGCAGTTCATATATAGCTGATAGCAGAGTTTGTCGACAACTATTTATGGTGTGGAGGCATAACGATTTATGTTTTCCCATTAGTCTGCAACCCAAGTTTTAGAGGTGGCATCTTACTCTGCTTTAATTTTTATAGAAGGTAAACCCATAATATGAATTAAACAACCATAAAATATAAATCACTTAACGCGTTTTTTTTAAACTTTGAGGATAAACTAGCAAAGCATAAGGCTATTTAAATATGCGATCATAAGACGGCACTCGCGCCCTCTTTGGGTTAGGCCGGAAACTATTTATCCCATTGTTGTAAAGAACAGTTGGTTACGCCACCAATGAACCACCGATAAAATTGTTTGATTCAGTTTAGTGGTACTTTTCGATCTTATTTATCATTTTTAGGAATGCTTGGAACAATGTTTGTACAACCACTGGATTTGCTAAAGAATAGAATGCAGATGAGTGGAGTAGGTGGCAAAGCCAAAGAACATAAAACATCACTGCATCTTCTAGCGGCCATTCTAAAGAACGAAGGAGTATTTTCTCTCTATAATGGACTGTCAGCTGGATTATTGAGACAAGCTACATATACAACTACTCGTTTAGGTAAAACAATAGCGGTTTATGTGGTAAGAATGTATTTAAAATATCTTATAGTCCAAGAACCCAGGGCTCCGGACGCTACTTATTTTCTTAGAAACCAAATAAGTAAGATTGGGTAGTGTAAGTATGTACTTTGACTCTGCATACGTATTTGCCAGCTTGAGCCGAAAATTCTCTAAAACATACGTAAAAATCAGGTGTGAAACTTTAAAAAACCAGTTAATTGGCCGTCGGCCCAATCTAGCAGGCACGCTACACTCAAAGTACATACTTACACTACTTAATCCCATATATTTGTTTAAAAAGTGTTAGACAATGTTATGGTTTTAATAACAATACAATTTTGGACTTCCATTGTCTTTATTTGTTAATTGATACACAACGTTTCGGTTAGTGATGTATCTCCAACCGTTTTCAAGTTATTACTTGAAAACGGTTGGAGATACATCACTAACCGAAACGTTGTGTATCAATTGACACATAAAGACAATGAAAGTTCAAGATTTTAGTGTTATTGAACCCATACATTTGGTTTCTAAAAATATATATAAATACTTTCACTATTGATTTCCATTTTTGAAATGGAAAAGCGAAAACACTCTTGAATCTTATATGACAAGCGCTGTCATAATAAAAATACATGTGTATATTCTTGCCAAGGCCGCCTACGTAGATACCCAAAATCGTTTTAAAAGTAAAAAACTTGTTCCAAAAGTAAAAAAAATCGTCCCGAAAATAGTTGCTTTCGGTACGATTTATATAAAGTGGAACTTTCGATTTAATACATCATACCGAAAGTTTTGTTTTCGGTACAGCTGCAGAAAAAAATATATTTTTTGTACCATGGTAAAGTTTTAGTCTAACAAACTTTTAATGTAATGAACCGTCAAGTCAATAACGTAAAAAAGGTTCGAAGCTTTCAATACATTTATATTTTACTGCTACTTTTTAGATCACTTTTTACAAAAAAATCTTTTGCCTTTGATGTAATACTATGAAAAGAATATTAAACTTTTACAAGGGTTCAAAATTTTCCCTTTTATGTCAAGTATTCATTGCGGCCGTAAAAAGTAATTAGTTCTTTTATAAAAAACTACCTTACATTCTATAAAAGAACTTAATTAACGAATAAATGGTGGATATTGCTTGCTGGGCTTAAAACGCCAAATAAAACGAAAAAAAAACGATATGTTCATAGAACCATTTTCTCATTTTATCAAACTCGCAAAAAACATAGTTTTTTTTAAATATAGAAATGTAGGGAGGAACAGTTTTCGTACTGGCATAAACATGCGACTTGTGTCGCCCGTGTATTGTCATTGTCTTCTATGGCATGATGCAACATTAGAAAAACGTATGTCTTTTCACGGAAGACAATCTTGCAATGATTTGCTACATTTTCTCCTGTGTTAGACAACACGTAATTAACAAAAAGCGTCTTAATTGGAGTAGTTTTGTCACGAGTAGGAAGGACAAAATCTCCTGTTTCTCAGGCGGCATCGTGTTGATGTTGTTTGTGTCAGTTTGCAGCAACACCATCTAAACTTGGCTTGTGGTTAATTTTGGTTAGTAGTAATTTCGTAAAAATATCTGTTTCTTAAAATTAAAAGCATTTTAAATTTATACAAGAAATTTGTTGAGTGAAAAAACTTCAACTGACTATGGTTTTTGGGAAAAAAATGCAAATTAGATTTCGTTACAGTTTTCCCTAAAGAGCACCAAAACAAATCAACTTTTTTTTCTGAAAATTCCAATATGATTTTTTGGTTAAGTGTTCTTTTTAAGACAATCTGGTATGTATATAGTGTGTGTCCCATGTCTCACTCTTTTTAATTAAAAAAATTAGAAAATCCCCGAGTCACCACTAAGAAGTAACCAGTTAATTTTGCTTACTACTAACCCAAACTAGTAGAACTAGAACTAAGAATAAGTTCTAGTTTCAGTTCTAGTTTCTAGAAGAGGCACTTATTGGCCAACGTAAATAAAAATACACCTAATGCAAAATCTTACTAACTGTTTTTATGTATTACAATAAAATAATAAATTAAGGAAACAGGACATTTAAATTTGATTTTAATAGTAGATATTAACCCTCACAATAGAGAGGCAAGAATGAGCTACTTCCGACTGCAACAAAAACCAACTGGTGTCTACGCTAGTTTGGCACACAACAAGATAAAAAGTCAGGTTGGCGGCAACATCCTGAACGAGAGAACAGACCAAATGATTGCCCAATACTCATTCAACAAAAACTTCGAGATAAAAATTCCAGACCAAAGTGAGTGGCAGCAACCCGATCTCCCCGGCATGGTTGGGGACATCATCTGGTATACAGATGGTTCCAAAACCGAGCAGGGATCTGGAGCGGGCGTGTACAGTGAAATGAGGAATTCACAATTCTCCATTCCACTGGGAACACACAGTACTGTATTTCAAACAGAAATATATGCTTTACTGCACTGTGCAAAAGAGAATAAGAGGAGGGCTTACAAAAACAAGCGGATCTGCATAATAACAGACAGCCAGGCGTCACTAGGGCACTAGTAAACCCCAAGGTGATGTCCAAGCTGACATGGAAATCCCAAAAATAACTGGAGGTCCTGGGAGAACGCAACAGGGTAACTTTCCTGTGGGTACCAGGACATTCGGGAATAGAAGGCAACAAAAAAGCGGATGAGCTAGCAAGACATGGATCATCCACACCATACTTTGGACCAGAACCTGCCCTTGGAGTGACCAAATCCACAGCACGAGGGCAAACCAAGGAATTGATCCGAAACAAACACAAGGAATACTGGAAGAACCTCGGTAGAATAAGACACGAAAAGGGCTTTACAAGGGGCCCATCCAAAAGAACGAAAGAAAAACTACTCAGACAAAGTAGGAAAAGACTTCGCATAACAGTAGGGTTGCTAACAGGGCACGTAACCTAAGGGCACCTAAAGATAGGCTCATACAATGGGGACCCAAGTTGCAGAATGTGCGACGAGGGGGAAGAAACAGCCTACCACATACTGCGTGAATGTGAAGCGTTAAATCACAAAAGACAGGCATTATTTGAGCAACCGAAAATGAACCCACAGGAATATATCAACCAAACAGTCTCGGGGTTATACAGACTTGTAGAAGGAACAAGACTAATGGGAGAATTGGTATAGAAGACAATGGGAGATTAGGCACAAAAAGTCCAAGAGGCTGCGCTGCCTCCGGTAGTGAAAGACGGCTCCCAGGAAGAAGAAGAAAAAGAAGAACCCTCACAATAAGAATTTTTTTTTGCGACAATTGCTTCTGCATTCAGAAGCTTTAATATTCAGCAGGTGGTTTTTTTTTCAACGCAAGAGCAAATGTCGACCCTTTTGTGGGCAAATCGTGAAAACATTGTCTTTCATCATTCAACATACATTTTGCTAAGGTTACATTGTGCCAATCCGCATTCGATCCGTTAAATTTTTATTTCACTGTTCTTTGGAGTTGTAAAAACACAAGTTTTGCTTAAAAGTTTGGGTTTATATTTAATTGCTTCCAATGTATAAATTTGGTGTGTGATTTATTATTATCAAGTCAATATCCTACGGACTTTACCCGGTCTGGCTGTCAACTTAACACATCAATTCTTTTCGGGAAATAGCGCGTGATGCACAATTTTCGAAGCCGTTTTTTTACACTTTTTACCAAATTTATACAGAAAGCGAAGCTTTAAAAGTTGTAGAATAAAATATCAGTTTTAATAATCCGTTCACTTGATTCAAATCGGACAAATACAGTTAAAATGCTAAATTGTCCAAAAGATCACTGCAAAATATTTAAACCATAAGTTATAGTTATAATTTATAAACCGTAATGGGTTGTGGTTTATAAATATCAACCAAAACCATGTTTTTTTTTACAAAGTTAACCAAAATTAACCAAACTCACTATCTTGTTATAAAATATATATTTATTGCTAATCGTTATTATTACAAGTATTAAAATTACCATTAATATTAAATGAAAATGACATAGTTTTGGATGAACTGGATATTATCAAATGGTCCATATTTCCATTGAAAGTTGAGGTCGAGGATTCTATCACGCCAACACAAGTGCTTGACTGTTTACTAGTTCCTTAAATTTTTAGCTACTGATGATGTTTTCCATCCTTCGTGGCGCTTAACTGAAAACCCTCCTTTAAGAATAGTAAAACTTTTGGTTTCTTTAGTTTTTGTGTCTGGCAACCCAACAAATAAATAATTTTCTCTATGTTCAACATGTTCAATCCTTAAATGTGTTAAATCCAAGGAAGTTTAAAGGTGTATGAAAGCCCAATACTGTAGAACAAAATTGTCCAGGCGTGCAGGGCAGCGGGAATAGGGGGGTTGGCCCCGCGGAATTTGCGCAATGAATAGTAGGTCAGGGCCGGATTTCCATAATTCTTTGTTACTATCTATAAAATTGACATCATCAAATGTCAAATTCCAACATTCACTGTTTTTTTTATTTTCTGCACAAAATTGTTGGTTATTGAAGGATACTACTATAGAATATTTAAAATTATTGTGTAATATTAGATTTTATATCATCTGATATAATATGAAAAGAATAGATGGCGCCACTTTACGGCCTTCTATTTAAATGGTCAATATTTTTGGCAGTTTTGTATTTTTACCAAAAATCTATGTAAATAAATAAAACACGATTTTTTAAAATAAATTTCAAACATTGTATGATAGTATTATGTACTTATCACCAATTTTGTGATAAAAGAAGGGCAAGATAGTGTAAATGAGTTTAATCTAATCCTAAGATTCTAGTTGTACATTAAAAAGTGAAAATTTTTATAACTGCTTTTTAGGCATATACTTTTCACTAATAACAAACATTCATGAGACAGAATAACAGTGGTTAAAAATGTTTAGTAACCTTTGGTACCTGAGTATCCATTGTAACAGTATCCGTTAAATATTATGTGTGTACAGTATGTCGAGCTTAAAAAGTTGATTAAGAAACCAAAAATCTAATTTATTTTTAAACAAATGGTATTGTCTCGAAAGTTGCCTCCTCTCCGATTTTGATCAAATTTGGTATACAGGGGTTTTTGTGGCGCTGATTACAAATCTGAAAAAATATCTTTTCGGCAACGTTTCGTTTCCGAGATCCTCATCATCAAAGTTGAAAATTAAACTAACCTCATTTTCACTATATTCTCCCTTCTTTTTGTACACAATACTTGATTTTTACACTAAAGTGGCACACGATATTTTATAAACACTTTTAAAACCTTGTATTTTTATTTATTTTACATCTTTTTTCCATTAAATTGCGAACTTTTAGGTTCAAAGGCAGCAGCCATATTTGCTTAAAAAATAAAAGTGTAAAAAAGGTGTAAAATAAACATAAAAAAGTTTTTAAAAGGTGTTTGTGAAATATTGTGTGCCAATTTAGTGTAAAAATCAAATTTGTGCAAAAAGAAGGAGGAATAGTGTAAATAAGGTTAGTTTGATTTTCAATTTTGATGATGAATATCTCGAAAACGAAACATTGCCGAATTTTTTTTTAGATTTGTAATCAGCGCCCCAAAAAACCGTACCAAAATTGTACTTCCTTTCATTCAATTAGAGGGACCTGTATATATTAAAATTTGCCTGGTCTGCCCAGTAATCAATAATTTTGATCCTTTAAAAGAGTGTACTAAATTATTAAATGAAATAAAAGTACCTAAATATAAACCTTATTTCTTTTTAATAATCCACAGAAATACACAAACATTGTGGAAATCATCTAAAAGATAGTTAAGATTGCCTTACTTTTCTCACTAATATTTCCTATGAAATTTTCATTTTCTATTATTCATAATTGATATATTATTATTTATTCGGTTACCTAACGTTACGTCTTATAAGAAGCACCTAATTTAAATATAAAAAATGCTTACCTAAAGTTAAGAAGACGGGTATGTTGCCCTTGGATTTGCAAGATACAACCATACAACCTATAGTCATTTTGTTACGATATTATAAGTTACAAACAATAAACACAAAATTATAGTCACAATTTAATAAACACTAATCACTAAAATAAGAAGGTTTTGATCAATCCAAAAAACGGTACTCCGGCTCTCATAAAATTATAATGTTCACTTACACACTGATTTATCAGTGTGTAAGTAGGCAACACATTAAATTATTTCGTGGAATTTTGTTATTGCGCAGAATCGGCGGGACCAACTCTGACAGTTATTTTCATACTGGGCTGGACATTTTTGATCGAATGGGCCATAGCATTGGGCTTCCATACACCTTTAAACTTCCTTGGTTAAATCATCATATATACAAGCCCCAGTAATCCCGATAATTAAAGCTACTTTCATTAGTAAATACTCACCGTCGGGGGCCTGTCGTAAAAAGGTTTCGATATTTTTATTTGTTATTAAAGATTTGAAATTTTTGGGTTTGTATCCTTGGGATATACTTTTTAAGAAACTAGTTAATTTGCCATGTTTTAAAATGTCGATTTTCTTATACAGATGGAGGGTCCAGCGAAATATGGATTATTTAGTCCATAAACACGGTGAAGCTATTTTTTCTGTAAATCAAAAAATAATTCACACAAAACGTTTTCTCAATTATTTTTATCTTTCTTGAATCCATCCATTTTTAAAAAACTTCGCACTGCTTTTCATTACAATCTTGGATTTTTCTGGTTATATCTGCATTGCTGCTTCTTCTGCTTCCGTAATAATGTCCTGGTTAGTCCTGGTTAGTTCTGATTAGCAGATAATCAACTTTTTCAATTTTTTAACTCTGAAAACTGCTTTGGCCAGAATCTAACAATGTCAAAATTTGTTTGATTACTTCCTAATAATATTTTAAGTTTACTGGCAACCAAAAACAACCTACTTGAATCCGAGCTTGAATGCTCAGACTAAAGGTAAATTTACACTGTGCAAGTAGCTGCGGCATAAACACCAAACGTCAACGCAAAACATTAGGAAATAAAAATTATAAATCCTGCTTTAAAAGAGACTTATTTCTCAAAAATACCTGTAAGTTTTTTTAGTTCTTGAATAAAAACTGCTGCTCGTGGGTTATAATTTTTCAGTTATTGGATAAAACATTGTATGCAACTAGTGTGTTATGTTTTTTAAGTCACCTGAGAAATTATTTTATTAATTTTTTTTCGCGTGACTTATTTTTAACATAACACACCATAAATAATTATTATTTCACTTCGTTTACAATACAACAAAAAAATCTAAAGTCAGTATTTCATATAAGATATAATATTATGTTCAAATAAATCGATGGGCATCAAGTACAAAATGGAATGGAAAAGATAAAGTGTATCATTAAAAAGTAATTTCTGGTTTCTATATCTGCGGCAGTTGTAAATAAAATAAAACAATGTATTGTTTGCTCCATTACTTTTGAAAAATATAGTATTTCTTATAGTTCTGGTCAGGTTTAAGACCAGGGTATATCTATCATATTTTGTTGTTTTAAATTCAGTATAAAAGAAACAGATAAAGCTTTTTAAAATACAATATTTTCTGAAATATAATAAATATTAAATTATATTAAAAATATATATTAAATATAAAAGACACAAAGGGTTAAAGATGGAGATAAAATTGGATAGCAGGAATATATTTAAATATAATGAAACGGGTAAATTAAAACAGAAAATTATTTAAACACATTTGTTTAGAGGCGAGTGTAAATTTTTTTTGTAATACGTTTAAAATAAAGATAAAAATAAGGTTTTTTTGCACTGGGAAAAAAGTTAAATGACATTAATTAAATATGTATAATTTAAAGGACAGTAATAGGAATTTTATAATCTAAAAAGAACTAAAGATATTTGCTATGATAAACAAAGTCAGTTTATGGCTTTTCTTAAATAATACTTATTAAACAAGTTTAATTAAATAAAACATAATAATATTAAGTAATTGGGGTTATTTTAAAATAAAAATCATAAATAAAATCATTCAATTATAATAAATAAATTTTTCTAAATAATATTGTGAGGTTAGTTATCTGATAGGTGACAATCAACCGGAGCCCACGACGCTTATGAAGAACTGTATAAAAAAGTAGTCATGACAGTGTTTTTAGTTTTACTCTGCATTAAAAATTAAGTTGAAAAAATCAGATATAAAAATTGCATGATTGCTTCTTTTGGTTAACTAAGAATTAATTTTCAACAAATTTAAGAAAGGCACAAATTTATGGTAAATTAACTTTAACTTTACCTCTTATTTTTTACAAGATATCAATGATGACACAAGAATTTAATCCAGCAGCATTTGGTAACAAAATTACCTCAAAGAAGTCTTATATTGTAAATTGTAAAATTTAGTTTATTTTGGTTCAAAATAAATATTTCGGTGTAAAAAAGTAGCTTAATAACCAACAATTAAATTATTTACACATATTTATGAAGTTTTATACTAGGTATACCTGAGCAAATGAATTATTGTGTAAATGCTTTTTGTTGCAAATAAGAATTATTAGCAAATCTTTTTGCAAACAGCCAACACAACAATTGCGTTCTGAAGACAAAACAATTTTACTAACCCATATAAATCACTGAATTTTACTAAACTATAAATGTGTCAATTTTGCTATATTTTCGAGCACCCACTTGAACCACTTTCGATAAAAGACGTGGGGGATAAAGCTATTTGAAAGTGGCATTATTTATCATCTTCCTCCACCCCTATTATAAAAATTACAACAAACTAATGCAGAATTTATTAGAGTTTTTGCTGATGTTATCAAAATTGTACAGGGTTTTCCCGTATAATTGCGCACCCCTTTAAAATTTTTATTTTTATAGATAGAAAAAAAAGTTTTCTGAAAGGATTTTTCATGAAGATTTTCATGGTGTAAGATAGAAAAACAAATGATGATCGGAAAATTAACAAATCACTATCAACTTCGTTATTTTAATTGGAACATGTATTGAAAAATTCAAATTCTGCTAATCTTTCTCTTTCAAATATATATATATAACTTATCTATGTTCGGATAAACGAGTTGCAAGTTATTTGAATTTAAAATCTGTTCTTATAAGCCATAGTTAGCCATGGATACAACCCAAAGTTTGGCAAAGTTAAGTCGCGTTAGCCGTGGTTCGTCTTGGAAACCAAACAAAAATATAAATATTTGACAGAAGTCAATTTTGGGTTGTATCCATGGCTAACTATTTTATCTTTTATCTTTATTAAATTTTAATGTACCTTTGAGAGAACTTAGAAATCACCAATTATTTAACATACATTCCAAAGAACAAATTTAGGACGCAACACTCCATTAATTAGAATGCAAATGGGATGTAATAATTATTATAAGAATATCGAGTTGTTCTCCGCTACGTTAGCAACTTTTAAGTCAAATCTTAAAAGACTTTTTTGTGCACGATTTGTTGTAAATATAATTACATAATATGTATTATTTTTTATGTTTTAGGTAATGTAGTATACTTTCGTAAATTTCCATAAACCCAATATCATAATGTAAAAAGTGGATGCTGTTTGGAACACAGTTCTGTAGTGTCCTAAAGTTGTAAATGAATAAATAAATAAATAAACTATGGCTTATAAGAACAGATTTTAAATTCAAATAACTTGCAACTCGTTTATCCGAACATAGATAAGTTATATATATTTGAAAAGAGAAAGATTAGCAGAATTTGAATTTTCAATCAGATACAGGATGTTCCACTTAAAATAACGAAGTTGATAGTGATTTGTTAATTTTCCGATCATCATTTGTTTTTCTATCTTACACCATGATAATCTTCATGAAAAATTCTGCAACTTTTATATAAACTATTTTTTTCTATCTATAAAAATAAAGATTTTAAAGGGGTGCGCAATTATACGGGAAAACCCTGTACCCAGTAAATTTGAAGAAAAAATAGTTTTTGTTTTAAATTTATCGTTGCGGTTGCGACATCTTGCGGTTATTTTAGAAATTTGAAAATAATTTTCACTAATTCTCTTGACCACATTTACTTAAAATATTTTTCCCCAACGCTGTGCGATAAATAATTTTCGAGATACAACCGGCGTCCTTTCTTATTTGGACACCCGGTACATAGTATTTTTTATTAACACTAATAAGCATTATTGTATCAAACGAATTTAATTAGTGCTATAGTATAATTTAATTTTGCATAACTTCAGAAATGAATTAAATTGGCTATAATGAAAATTTTTTCATGTTTTATAATATGTATAAATAAATATTTTTTGTTTCTTCTAATGCCTTTTAATAACAGTAACTTGACGGATTCGATAAAGTAACTTTAATTACCGTAGTAACGTCTTGTTCAGCTGTCATTAAAAATAGTTAATTTCCTAACAAGTGCGCAAAGTCACTTTGCGCAAGCGTTAGGAACAAAATTTTTCCTACGAGCGTCAGATAATACCAATATTAAAGCAATGATTATTTTTTAAATTATGTTTAATCTGAAAGAACTACTACAACATATTTATAAATGGGAATTATTTGTTGATAACATTTACAACAAAAGAACAGTTATTAGCATATTGTAAATTAATTGCAGAACCTGTAATTTCATTTAGCGGGTGGCTTATGGAAGCCTTATTGTACTGGTTGATGAAGGTTGACTTAGCTCAGGAGGGGTTGTTCATGGTCAATATTTTATTCGACATATCCTTTTTCTGATTTGTGGATTCATCAATGTAGCTCTCAGCTACAGCCGTTGATTTCCAGCCCCCAAGTCCTTGACATTGGTAATTCTTTCTCAAGAATCCGCTAACATAGTCGCAGAGGATCGACGAAAACTATGTCCAGTGTACTCTTCTGGATTTTTTAATTTTAGGTATGCAGCAATTTCTGAAGGCATTTTACCTATTGAATTTATTCCCACACTTGCGTACTGCATGCTCCTTGTTTATAATGGACAAAAAACGTCTGTGTGGGGTATGTGGTTCAAATTTGCATATTTCGGCAATGCAGATAAGTCGTTATTTGTTCATCGGACACTACAAGTGAAGTGTTATTTTTACTGTCAGGAGTTTTCACCACTATCAAATTTTCATTATTCTGTATGTCATCAATCATTATTTTTGTAAGTTCATCTCTCCTACAAGCACCTGCTAATCCAAAAATTGTAGCAACTTTTATTAGAAGGTAAATATTATCACGTGCTTCTTTCATGAATCTTGAAACTTCTTCTTTGCTGAAAGTTTTTGATTTTTTTGGCCGTATCCCACGTTTGGTGTTTAAGTAGTGATGTTAGCTTGAAATATGAACTTATATCAAGGTTCTTTTCACTTTGAGGACACATTTTAACATAGAGTACTTACTCCATAAAGTATTAGGTTTATATGTTTTTTCCAAATCCGCAAAATAGGCCAAGAACACTTCTTCTTGAATACTTTTTGTCCCCTTGCTGGAGCACCAGTTTTCGAAATGACTATATTGATTCTCATATTTTTCACGAGATTTTGCTGGTAATAAATTCAAACTTACGGTAATTGCTGCATCCAGGATAGAATCTGGTAGCTCCTCATCGGAACTACTCATTTTAAATAATTATTTTTGTCGGATTTTTATTTAATTAAAAATATATACTATGACGCTTTTTCGTTAAAAATGCTTGTTTGTATTGAAATTCATTTGTGCAATTGCTTCTTCATATGGAAACGAAGAAAAATCTGACATGTGTTAAAATAAACAAGATTACATATTGTTGCTTGACTTGTCATAATCATTTATTATTATTATACAGGGTAATTAAAAAATGTTTTTTGTGTTTTAGTAAATATTAGAAATTACGAGTAACAAACAAAAAAGAGAATAAACCAAAACTTCAATGGCTTCGTATATTCCATGAAATAGCCTACAATTACTAAAATACATATAAATCTTGCTTACCTGTAAGATTTTAGAGTAGTTTTACTTTTCCGCACGGCGTGCAGACAAGTTTACTTTTCCGGACGCCGTACGGAAAAGTGCAACTTTGCGTACTCAAATGCGTGCGGAAAAGTGGACTTTTCCGCACGCTCGTAGGAAAAATAATTAAAAATTTAGGTAAAGTAGTTGTAAAAACAAAACAAAACAAAACAATTTCAGACTTTATTTGGCCATTATTTCTCAGTGCGGTGGACACAGTAAAATTTATTTTGACATCCACATCTTTTTATTCAAAACTTACATACATTATTTATCCACTATTTGCACGAAAAACAATATTTGTTTATTAGGGCTCAAAATTTGGACATAATTTATGCCATAGGGGATCAACAATACACATTCATACAAGCTTAACAACAATTCTAGGGAGAGTTATGACAGATCATCCAAATTTATTTCCGTGTAAATGTCAACGGTATTTCGGTCTTAATGTCTTCTGCGAGTTAAATGTTGCTGAAAATCTGTTTAGTAAATGCAATAAACATCAGTTTAACTAAATAATTGTATTAAAGTATTGTTAATCTTGTTATTTATTAATTTCAAAAGGATATAAAAATTAACAAACCTTTTATGTTTGCTAGAGTTGGCAAAAGATAGGGTATATTAAAAAAAATGCAAAGTAAAATAATTTTTGTAAAATTTTAATAGGTACAGTACATTCCACATTAATAATAATAATAATAATAAATGGTTTTTTATTCAAAAAAAAAAACATATTCATACAATTTACAATAAAAAAATTGTTTGGAATAAAGGGCTACATCAGCTTGCCCCATATAGAAGCAGCTGCTAGAGCCCAAAAAACATATAAATATATAACTATTTTATTAAATGGTAAGAAAACTTAAAAAAGAGTGGTAAATAGAAAAGAGATAGAAAGACAGAGATAAAGAAAGAGAAGTGAAAGGATAGACAAAGAGAAAGAAGAAGAATTAAGGGGAAAAGGAGGATGGGGGAGGTTAATACGGGTGTAATGTATTCTAATTTGTCAGCAAAGTAAATCACATTTTTTTCTTAAACGAGGCTTCTGACAAGGAAAATTCCATAACCTTAAATTTATTTATTAGCAAAGCAATCTGGTAGGAGAATGATTTTCTAAATATTTCTCTATTATGTGATGGTACTGTAAGTAAATTTAACCTACGAATATTCAAATTATGAATATCAGTCCTATATTTTATTTTTTGACACAAGTAAGGAGGGCATTTAAATTTTAAAATTTTGTAAAAAAATACTAAGGAATGCAAGGTACGCCGCCGTTTCATGTTAAGCCACCCCAATTCGGGTAATTTGTGTGAAATTCTTTGCCTACGTCTGATTCCAAATATCAGTCTGAGGCAAGAATTTTGAGCTCTCTGAATTCTTTTTATATCCAGACTATCCAAAAAAGAACCTTACAAATGATCAGCAAAATTAAAATGGGATAATACCAGCTTCACAAAGCATGGCTTTAGTTTTTACTGAAAGATAAAACCTATGCGGTAAATTATTTTTAACATTGAATATGCCCTTCTTAAACACAAAGTAGTATGTTCATTAAATTTTAATTTGTTATCTATAGTTAGGCCTAAGTTTTTTACAGAGGTTTTAAACGGATTATATTGTCACCTAATTTAAGTTTAATAGTTTCTGCAATTGGTTCTGCAGCTATCGTTGCAAAAAGTATAGCGGTTGATTTAGTTGAATTTATTTTTAACAAATGATCCTCCGAGCGCCGCAGAAGTTTATCTAAGTCAATGTTTATTTGATTGGTCATAATTTCGGCAAGACTTGGCTTAAATGAAGCATATATTTGAGTATCATCTGCATAAAGAATATATTTACAGTGTTTAAGAGATTTTACTATGTTGGAAGTATAAATATTAAATAAAAGTGGACCAAGTATACTGCCCTGAGGTACCCCCGATTTGACAGCTAATAATTCAGACACGTTAATTCGTTGATTTCTTGTTTTACCAGCTACTTTTAGTTGTAACACTCAATAAACTTTGGGTACCCGCATGTAGGTCCAGACTTAAAATTTCCTTTATTTATTATTGTTTATTTATGTAGTTTTTGGTATACTATGTAGGTTAAAGGCATATTGGAGGTGTTTAATATAAAGCAGAGTCTTTTCATCTTAGTCCATCAGTCGTTGGTCAAGGTATTTTCGTTTGTGTTATTGAACATCCAAAATAGCTAACCTAAGCTATTTAGTCCACAGTACAGGCCCCCCTGGCAAGTTGATTACCACATACTTTATAATTCGTGAGGAACTTCGTTTCGACGAGTCTACCACATTTCTTACTCTGCGACTTTTCTCGATTCCTCCGCTTTTCCACTCGAAAAAGGCCTATATTATGGCGATTTCTCAAGGTTCTAAAAAGTCACAACCACAACTTTTTTTTTACCTAAAGTTACTGCACATTTTGTTGGAAATGTGAATTTAAACTTGTCCAACAAAAATTTGTCCGACTTTTTCATGTCTACCGCTTGAAACATGCCCAAATGACAGGGTATTGAAAACCGATTACCACATAGGTAATTTTTGGTAAAATTAATTGTAAATAATTTATAAAATACCATTTTATGTTTGTCCGACAAATTTCAAGCCGCATTTTTTCAGTCCGACAGCTGGAAATTGGTAAATAAAAATCATTTACAATTAATTTTACCAAAAATTACCTATGTGGTTATCGGTTTTTAATACCCTGTCATTTGGGCATGTTTCGAGAGGTAGACATGAAAAATACGGACAAATTTTTGTCGGATAAGTTTAAATTCACATTTTTAACAAAATTTCCAGTAACTTAAGCTAAAAAAAAAAAGATGTGGTCGTGACTTTTTAGAACCTTGGGAAATCGCCATAATATAGGGCTTTTTCGAGCGGAGCAACTCATTTATGGTTGAGTTTACCACTGAGGGTTGTTATTTAAATTTTATTGCGGTCAAGAAATCAACGAAATATTGTGGAAGGTACCATACATAAATGATTAGTACAAAAGGACAAGAATAGGATTTTTAAAAAAGATCTTGTCTTTTTTGGAAAATACGTGTTTTGTTTTGTTTTTATATGACAAAGTATATAAAATATTAAATTGATAATATTTTTACTAAAAATTAGGTTAACGTAAACACACCATTTTTTTTTAGATTAATTGAGTAGTTTGATATCCTATTCAAAAATTCAGTTTTATTAACAGTGATATTTAAATTAGGTTTAATATATTTATTTAAATAAATATATTTATTGCAAACAAAGGTTTATTATAAAATAACGTGGGTTTTAATGCTATTAATATGAATACGGATATTTTTCATTTAAATCGTCAAATTGTCAAGGCAAAATGAAACAAATTATAAATTTACCAATGATAAATATAATTTAACCATAAATTATATTTTAAATAATTTTAATAATTAAAAGACTTGAAATTGATAACATTAAATTTAAACATGTATATTATACAGGGTGTCCCAACTCCATTTATACACTAAATATCTATGCCCCTATACATGATACGAAAAAATAATAATAAAAAATGTGTATTTGGTAACTTTTATTTATAAACAATATTGGTAAATATACAGGGTGACCCAAAAAAAGAGTTTTCATTTTTAAGTACATTTTTTTAAAATAGAATGCCCTTATATTTTGCTAAATTATGATTCTTTATTGAATTCTACGTTAAAAATGTATATTACACTATACGTCACTTATTGTTGGCTTTTGAGATAACGACCGATAATTGTAGAATTATCTGATTTACTCATATTATAATTAAAAACGAATAAAGATTAAAAATAATAAACATAACATCCAGTATATGTTTAAACTGCTGACTGTTTTTTAGTACTATTTTCTGTCACAAATATTTTAAAATAATTCTATTAGTGTCAGAGTGACCAATTTAGTTCCAAATAATAATATTATGTCAAAGTCACTTAAATACGAAATATTACCCTAGGGCGTTATTAAAAAAAACGCCCTAGGGCCTACAAATTTACCAATAAATTAACAATAAATTATCTTCATTTAAGCATTTATTACGAAAATACAAACATACTTACACAATATACTTATCATAATAAAAATGATTTTTTAAAGTAAAACGTACAATTTTCAAACTGACCGGAAAATTTCACATTTCCATACCCACCGCAGTTGCTGTTTACTTGAAGTAATACTTTTCCCAACTACAAGGAAGCATTAGCCAATTTGAGCTTTCACTATCATCCACGTACCCTCGTGCTACCGAAGAACTCTTCCAGCCTCCTAACCTCATTAAGCTCTCGAACTACCTCCGCATCAGAATGAATTGTTGCCGCTGTACATCTTAAACAATGACCTGTGTATGCCTTAGCATCGTTAACCCAAATATGTAGAATATTAAGGGTATATTTCCAAATGTATTTTTACCTATGGCTGCACAAGTACATCGTTCATCACATAGCACAAAAAAATAGGTGCACTTTTAGGTCCAAAGACACATAGTTGCACATTTCACTTCATCAATAACCAAAAAACTCCTTGTTGCCCATTTTTACTTTGTGGAATGTCAATAAATATATGCTGACCCATATCACGCATATCGAAAACTTTATTTTTACAAGCTTTGTCTCTTCTACAAGCTCCAATACACCTATCACTAATGCAACTTTATCTCCAAATATTTTTCAGCGACGCTTCTTTTAAAAAAGTTATAACTTGTTCGCGAGTCAGAACCTTTGACTTTTTAGGCTGATAATTTTTCCAAATTGCTTTACAAACTTGCAGAAAATCAACTTTTATTACTTCTTATCTTCTTATGAACTATTAATTCTTTATTAACATTGAAAATTTATCCAAAGGGAATTTGGGAATATAACTCTGACAAACTTAAAATAAGCCATAAAAACGGTTTCGTCCAACGGTCCACGCAGTGTTCCGTCAGCCAGGCCTTAAAATGGTAATATTCTTTCTCGTAAATCCGCCTAGTTTTTCTGGCACAGCGATGCTTAGCTTTAGCAGCTTTCAAAAATCTTGGGAAGATGGGTATGTTATACTTTGGCATTTTTTGCCTCAATCGCAAAATTGCTTTATGTTTCTTATTGAAAATAACTTACAACCATGGTTCCACAATTATGTTTCGACAATTTTTTCAAGAAAATGCGTACTTGATTTGGTTTAAAATAATTCAAAATTCATTCAAAATTTTTTCAATAAAGAATATTGGGTCGGACATTAAACGTTGAAGGCACCACGGGTATTAAGATAATAACGCTTTCGGTCACTACCCCGGGCCAAGCCCTCGGGAAACAACCATCGACCTCAAGCGTTATTAATCTTATAATACCCTTGATACCTTAATAACTATAAAAACCAGTAATATTTGACGTATAGTATATTTAACATTTTTGATGTAAAATTAAATTAAGAGACAAAATTTGGCAAAATATACAGAGAGTTCCTTTAAAAAAAAAAACGTACCTAACAATGAAAACTGTACATTTACCAATACTGTAAATACAATTAGTTTTACCAATCACACGTTTTTATCTTAGGTTTTTTCTGTATCATATACAGGGATATTTAGTGTATAAATAGAGTTGGGACACCCTGTATTTTATGTATAAACGCATTAGTTTTAAGTTCTTATTGCATGTTCTATTTTAAAGGAATTTACACTTGGCTATTTGACCTAGCGACAGTTGGAGACAAGCCACCAAATTTTGCTTTAAAAGCATCAATGGGAATGTTTGCTGGTATATGTGGGGCTTTTGTGGGAACGCCAGCAGAAGTCGCTTTAATCAGAATGACATTAGATGGAAGGTTACCCCCTGAAAAAAGAAGAAACTACAAACATGTATTCGATGCGCTTTTTCGTATTTGGAAAGAAGAAGGAATTAGGACGTGGTGGAAAGGAGCTGTACCAACTATGGGTCGAGCAATGGTAAGCATAAAAGACATGGCGCATATAACATAAGATTCTGGCTCTCGAACGATTTTTTAAAAATTTAAGTATGTTGTTTCTTAGATCAATAGGAACATCTTTTAAATGGGACATTTTGGTGCAGGCCTATATGGTGGCCCAAAAAAATCACTGAGAAGTTGCAGCTTAACTGTTTATTGATTCCAATATAAACGTATAAAAAAGTGAAGTTTCGTCTAAATCCAACGAAATAATAATTTATATATTTGTTTAAAGTTTAACTAATTTGATTTAACATTAGGCACATACAGGGTGGTCCAGTTTTCGAATAAATAATAAATACTTTTTTTATATTGTTTTTGGAAAAATTTTAAATTTAAAAATTAAATTTAAAGGGGGTTTATTGTCTTAAATATACAGGGATTTATGGAATTAAAGATTTTTTTTGGTTTGTCTCCACAAAATACTTTGTGACATATAAAAAGGTACATGGCTTTAAAATCTGCACATTTTTCTGGCAATTTTAACGAAGGTATAGTAAAATTAAGCTACCCATAACTAAAATAATTTTTGTGTACACCTACAGAATAAAGTATCTAGGAGGTTTCATTCACCATGCCTCCTGGATTTACCCATATTTTCAGAATAAGTTGTTTTAAAATTGTTTGTCGCGAAAAAAAATGCTGGTGTAAAATTGCTTATTAATAATTTAGTATTGTTTATAAAATAATTCATAAATTTATATAATTATTAGCCTAAAATTTCAAAAACGCAAAACTAGCTTGCTTTTTTGACTTGGAGCACAAGAAACTGGCAAAAGTTAAAATTCTGAGGATATATACAAATATATCAAGGAATTAACATATTACTTGGCATATACATGTTTATTTCTTCGATAATGGAGTAACCAAGGAAGTTTAAAGGTGTAATGAAGCCCAATACTGTAGAACAAAATTGTCCAGGCGTGCAGGGCAGCGGGAATAGGGGGTTGGCCCCGCGGAGTTTGCGCAATGAATAGTGCGAGCCGGACTTCCATAATTCTTTGTTACTAACTATAAATTGTCATCATAAATGTCAAATTCAAGCATTCACTGTTTTTTTTATTTTTTGCACAAAATTGTTGGTTATTAAACGATACTATCATAGAATATTTAAAATTATTGTGTAATATTGATTTATATCATCTTTATATAATATGGAAAGAAGCCTTCTATTTAAATGGTCGGTATTTTGTAAATTTTTGTATTTTTACCAAAAATCTTTTGTAAAAAGAAAACACGATTTTTGAAAAAAATTTTAAACATTGTATGATAGTTTATGTACTTATTACCAATTTTGTGATAAAAGAAGGGCAAGATAGTGTAAATGAGTTTAATCTAATCCTAAGATTCTGGTTTAAAAATTAAAAAGTAAAAATTTTATAACTGCTTTTAGGCATAACTTTTCACTAATAACAAAAAATTCATAAGACAAAATAACAGTGGTTAAAAATGTTTAGTAACCTTTGGTACCTAATTTTCCATTGTAACAGGATCCGTTAAATATTATGTGTCTACAGTATGTCGAGCTTATAAAGTTGATAATGTAAGTTTAAGAAACCAAAAATCTAATTTCTTCTTAAACAAATTAATACAGAAAAAGCAAAAAGGAACTTTAGCATAAAATTGTACTTTCTTTCATTCAATTAAAGGGACCTGTATATATTAAAATTTGCCTGGTCTGCCCAGTAATTAATAATCCTGATCCTTTAAAAGAATGTACTAAATTATTAAATGAAATAAAAGTACCTAAATGTAAACCTTATTTCTTTTTAATAATTCACAGAAATACACAAACATTGTGGAAATCATTTAAAATTAGTTAAGATTGCCTTACTTTTCTCACCGCTATTTCCTATGAAATTTTCATTATTTTATTATTCATAATTGATATATTATTATTTTTTGGTTTACTAACGTTACGTCTCATAAGAATCACCTAATAATGCCGGGTATGTTTTTTTAATCTTTGAAACTCACGGAGGATTTGCAACATATATATATTATACCAACATATACATATATACTCCAAGTACCAGAGTACCGTGAGTCCCGGGTTTTCCGATGTTAACCCTCTTTTTCCCCAGTTCCGTCAACCTCCAAGCACTGAAACATGCAAATATTGATTCACAGCACTTTTAGACAACGCGGTAGTGCCACCACGGACGTTATTTAAATAACTACTACCAATGTTACCCTTGGGTTTGCAAGACAAAACCATACAACCTCTAATCATTTTGTTACGATATTATAAGTAACAACCAATAAACACAAAATTATAGTCACAATTTAATAAACACTAATCACTAAAATAGGAAGGTTTTTATCAATTCAAAAAACTTCTGCAACCACAAAATATAGGTACTCACACAAAGCAAAACAATCGGCGCAAAGAGCAGAAACCACAACGAAAATGACGAATGATGAGACGACGACGGTTGACGATACAGCGCGGATATAGTTTCATACGCGCCGCGCGGGTTACATCTTCATAATTGCTGAGCTAGACAAGTTACATCTCCATAATTGCTGAGCTAGACAATAGACACCTCATACTATATTAGATAAGAATATGTTATAAATATAAGTGAATTGTATTGTTTTAACACTTCTGTTTTAATTCTGTTGTTGAAAGTCGAATTTCTGTCAAAACCAAAATTTGTTATTTTTCGAGGAAAATTGAAAAACAGTTATTTTTCAGAGTAATTAAAAAGTGTTTTTTAAAAATCCGTCTCCTCGGCCCGACATATAACTCTGCGCCCTTGCCCAAAAACCTTAGCAACCTAAGACCATTAGGCTCTTATAAAGTATAATGTGTTGCCTAACTACACACTGATTATCAGTGTGTAAGTAGGAAACACTTAAATTATTTCTGGAATTTTGTTATTGCGCAGAATCGGGGGCCAATCTGACAGTTATTTTCTACTGGGCGGGACATTTTTTACGAATCCATAGATTGGGCTTCCATACACCTTTTAAACTTCCGGGAGTAATCTTATGTTTGAATAGCAAATCACATTTTTTAACTCTAAACAAGTATATACATTATTTTTTTGTTAATTTAAAAAAAAATGAGGCTTTTAGGCTTTTAAAGTTTAAAGGGAAAAGGAAAGAGTTCCTTTTTAAAGGTTAAAAATTGGCCAAATATACAAATTTTTTTAAAAAAAGAAAAAAAAATGTTTTTATTGTTAAGAGACTTATCCAAAAATATAGGTAAATGCAGAGCATGGTGAATAAACTTAGATATTTCCTTAAGATGTTCACGAAAATATTTTAGTTAGGAGTTAATTTTAATACCTCTGTTAAAAATTACAGAAAAGTGCAGATTTAAAACATTACCTCTTTATATGTCACAAAATATTTTTTGGCAACAAATCCTTTAAAAAACATAAACATTTTAACTTAAATTTACCTTAATGTATAATAGAAAAGTATATCACGATATTAACATTTTAGATAGCATAATCCATATTATTTATTCGATACTGGACCACTGTATGTGCTAAATGTTAAACCAAATTATTTTAAGTTTAAACAAATATATAAAATATTCTTTCGCTGGATTTAGACAAAACTTCTTTTTATGCGTTTATATTGGAATTAATAAACAGTTAAGCTGCAACTTCTCAGTGATTTTTTTGGGCCACCCTATAGGCCTGCACAAAAATGTCCCATTTAATAGATGTTCTATTGATCTAAGAAACAACATACTTGAATTAAAAAAAATCGTTTGAGAGCCCGACTCTTGTTATGTGTGCCATGTCCTTTGCTCTTACTCTCGGGCGCATGCAAATAAATTATTGTCTTGCTTGGTCTCTGTTATACCACCTCTCCTTAAGTTAATGGTATGATAAAGCTGACTACAGTAAGTCTCTATATTTAAAATTATTTAGTTTGTAAAAGAAGTAAAACGCCATTTAGTGATTTTAGGAGATGCGTGAGTATTTTTTTTTTTTTTTTTTGGTAATTTGTAACGTCATTTTCTTTCATATGTGGAAAAGTAATTTGTAGACAATAAAGCATTCATAGTATCTCAATCAATGATTTTTGAAAGTCTTTTTTCGCCATATTAAATCATAAATTTGTGATCAGCGACCCTTAAAACACATATGTACCAAAGTTGGTGAAAATCGTAAAATTTTTGAATATTTGGTTCACCATATATTGGGCTCCCTATTGAAAAATGATGACTTTTTTAAGGTTAGTCCAGCGGTACATTAATTCTAAGTGTTGATTTCCATTTTTTATAGTCTTTTTTAAATAAATAATTACTGGGAAAATAGAAACAAATTTTTTTTGCTGATCTTTTTTTTTGTAAATTTTTGATATTTAGTCCTGCTCTTTGATGTTAAGGAGTTTCTATGAAGAAATCACTAAATTTTGACAGCAGATCCGTGTTCCGGAGAAAAAATACATATATTGCATGTAAAAACCGTTATTTTCTTTTTTATGTAGATGTGTTATACTAATTTTGTAAATTTAGAAATATGTGGATTGTGTACCTTTTTGTTATACTGCCAATGATAACAGTAACACAACTAACCACAACTAACCACATTTTTTTTAATTTACGGGCATCAATGTGTACATTGACCTTTAAAAATATAGAAAAATTTTCGTAAGGGCCTAAAAATAGCCCTCAAGAGCCCGGAAATCCGTTTTTGGCCAATATCTGCCGAAATATGGCACTTACAGATTTGGGGTTTGGTCAGGAATAAAGAGCAGTTTAGTACCTACAAAAATAATTCCTTTGATTTCCTTTTGCCTGATACTTCTTGCCAAAAAGGGGTTGCGAAAATCATCAGTGTTTGGAATCTTAAAATATGGCACTTTCTTATCGAATTCTAAGACAAGGGGTTTAAAAATACACTGATTTACATGTTTTAAACTGCAAAGACCAATTGTAGATGGCGCCACCACTTTTCCAATTGAACAAACATGATCAGTTAAACATCTATCATTTAATCACCATTCCATCATGGATGCATATTCCTGGTTGGCATCATGAATATCCATCTGGTCTATCCTGTCCACTCTTTCTTCCTCTTGGTCTATTTCTTCTTGTGTTTCTTCCCCTTGCCCTTTTACCTTTGGCTCTACTCTTGTCTCTCTATCTTCACCAGCATCCATTTCTTCTTCTCCCTCTGCTTGTTTAGGTACGATTATATCTTCATTTTCCGTATCCTTGTAATTAGAACACGGGCCTGAATGAAAAGAACCACAAATAATAATCGAGCACTTTAGTCCTGTTTTCATACATGAGCATTGCTATGTTACAGCCCATCTTACACTGACAAGAAATCATTTTCAACAGGTCCGGATGTCCCGGCTCTTTTGTCGTCTGAACTGGTGATAATTCATCCCCTGTACGTTTCCAGCCCCATTTTTTGGAATGTATGTAACATTTTTAAAGCCCTATCCAAAAGGATTCGGTTTAATTACTCTTTATAAAAAACGTATGAACAGATTAATAGGAGGGTCAAAACATCGAGCAAAAACTAGCTTTGACTTGAGTTTTCAATATTTAAAGAAACAAAAAAAAGAAAACAGTGACGAGATATTATAGCTATAGGTTCCTTTTTTTATGAACTTTGAATCATGGAAAAATATGCATTTTTACGTGAGTAATATAAAAATTTGTTCGCCCTCTTGGAACTGTAAGTAGCTTAGAGCGGCTTTCGAGATGCGGGGCAGGTGCAAAAAATACGCGTCGCGTTTATGGCCGATTATCTCAAAAACTATCAAATTTTTGACAGAAGTTGTGGGAATCATTTTTGCAACTAATGAACAGCTCTTTATTTTCGTCTAAACACAAATTGCGTAGGTATCACTTTTTCGGGAGATATTGTCCAAAATAGTTGAAAAAACGGATTTTCGGGCTCTTGAAGGCCCTTTTCAGGCCCTTGCAGACATTTTTCTATCTATAATATTTTTATAGGTCAATGTACACATTGATACCTGCTAATTAAAAAAAATTGTGACGGCCCAACCTTCGTTTACTGTACAATTGAGAAAATAATCTTTTAAAAATTAAAAAATAATTTCTTTTGATAATATAGGTGATCTATGCTTTTAACAGTATATTTTAGAACTTAACTTTACTTAATTTTTATACGCAATATATAGTTTAAAAATGACTTTAAATTGTTTTTTTTTCTAGGTTGTGAATGCAGCTCAGTTGGCTACATATTCACAAGCCAAGCAATATCTTTTAGTAACTGGATATTTCCACGAAGGCGTTTTTCTTCATTTTATGGCATCGATGATATCTGGTAAGTATATTATTATTTTAAGCAAACAGCAATATTAAAATATATACAACAACTAAAGAATTGAAATTTTCGTCTGTAGTAGCTACCTAAAATTACCCTTTTTGCGTTATAAACCATTAAAACTTATTATTTTAAAGTTTAAATAATTTAAAGTGATTTTAGACATTGATATACTTATAACCTATTTATCTATATCAGGTGGAGCATTGGCATTGTCTCCTAACCTTTTACAGAAGTTTTGGGAAAAATTCTGTGAAAAATGGATGCCGTATATCAAGTATCCTTGAATTTACAGTTGCTATGGTTTCGCCATTTGACAAATATTCATAGTTTTATAATTTATTTTGCATAATGCATAAAGCTGGATATTCTAAAAGTATTTATAAACTAGTTGGCAAATGCCCAAAAAAAATAATGTAAGGATTTTTCAGGGCGAAAATATTTCGAAATCCACCATATATCGAACAGTTGGGGAATCTCATGTATGAACCTCCCGAAAAGTGGTCGACCACTGAAGTTGTCTGATGCCCAGCAGGAAAGATTAGTTCGAAGAGTAAAAAATGTCGTTGGACAGTCTACCAGAAAGGTTGGTCCTCGCTTCCAAATTTTCAACGCAACTGTTTCTCTGAATATTGCTAGAAGTGATTTAAAATACAGGGTGGCCGGCCATATTTTGACCCATTTTAATCGAGAATAACTTTGGAACAAATAAAGGTATCAAGATGCGGTTTTAGCAGATGCACTTATATTTCTTTTAAAGTTTATTTCGTACCTTCACGATTTTATTTGACATTCCATTAGCTCAAAAACAAAATGGCCGATTTTCCATTATAGGACAACTATGTTATTTTAAATGGAACACCCTGTATATGTTCTTATTTTTCAAAATTTAATCTTTCCCCTTTAAAAAATGTAACACAAGCTATGGTTATCTCAAAAACAACGTATTTATTGACCTTCGAAAAATTGACTGCATGTCGACCAACAATATTATTTAACAATTAAAATTTGCTTCATATGTTACAAAAAAAGGATCGCCAAAGGTTTAGGTTATTCACAAAATAATAGTTACAATAAGGTTACATTACTTTTTAAAAACTACTGTAAATGTTGAAAATGCCTTCCGCCGACTTCGACGCACTTATTTAAATTCGAAAAAACTTATTAAAACTATTGACTAAAAATTCTTCAGGAATATTTTCTATTATGTTTCGGATATTAATTTTTAATTGCTCTAAATTTTGGGGAAGTGGACTATAACACCTCTTTTCACATATCCCCACAGAAAAAATCTGGAACAGTAAAATCTGGTGAACGAGATGGCCAGGAAATAGGGCCTCCTTTCCAATCCACCGGTTTCCAAAAACGTTGGTCAGTGAATCCTTGGTAATGTTAGCATAATGTGGTGTAGCCCCATCTTGTTGAAAATAGACGAAATTCAATAGATTTTCTTCTTGCAATTGGGGATAAAAAAATATTTCCAGCATATCAACGTAAGTCCAAGAGGTTACAGTTGGTTCATAAAAAAAAAATGGCCCATAAATTTTTTGCTTTGACATACCACACCAGGCTGTGACTTTTGGCGAATCTCTAACGTGTTCGTTATATTGTCGAGGATTTTCTGTTGCCCAAAACCTGCAGTTATGCCTATTTACTTTTCCATTGAGGTGAAATGTGGCTTCGTCTGACATTATTAGTCTATCCAAAAAATGTATATTGTTCCTTACTAAATTTTGAATTCTCTGGCAAAATTCCACCCTTTGTGGAAAATCAGTTTCTTTTATTTCTTGTAACATTTGAATTTTGTATGGCTTTAATTTAAGTTCTTTTTTCATGATTTCTTGTACTGTAGTTTTAGGAATATGGACTGAACTTGAGATTTTTCTTGTTGACAATGTTGGATCTTCCTGAGTTATCTCCAGAATTTGTAACGTTTTATTTAGCAAATTCTCATTGTTTACTAATTTTTTTTTTACGGGCTAAAGATCCTGTACTCCAGAATTTTCTGTACCAGATTTTAATTGAATTATTTGTAGGTGGAGCTTTATTAAACATGTTTCTAAATCTTCGCTGGGTTTCTTTTACTGATTTGGTTTCGGCAAACATAATAACACATTTTCCTTTTTCGCTTAACGAGAACATTTTGCGCTTCCTAATTAAAATAACTTGTCAAAATGACCAACAATGGCTGACAATGAGGCTTGTTGCTGTTATGGAAACGAGATAACTTTGTTTCCACAGGCGACTTTTCAAAAAATCCTTTTAAAATAATATTCCTATTCGACATACAGTCAATTCTTTGGAGGTCAATAAATGCGTTATTTTTTAAGATAACCATAGCTTGTGTTACATTTTTTTAAAGAGGAAAGATTAGATTTTAAAAATATTGAAACATATACAGAGTGTTCCATTTAAAATAACAAAGTTGTCCTATATCGGAAAATCGGCCATTTTGTTTTTGAGCTAATGGAATGTCACATAAAAATGGTAAAGATACGAGAATAAACTTTAAAGAAATATAAGTATATTTGCGAAAACCGCATCTTGATATCTTTACTTGTTCAAAAGTAATTCGCGATCAAAATGGGTCAAAATATGGACGGCCACCCTGTATTAAAAAAAAGGCATCCAAAATGATGTTTAGCTAGAAGGAATATCCAGGTGCTGTCGCAATTTAAGGCGAGTTCACTTCGCGAATTACAGATCGATTGTCATGGATGATAAAAAAATAATTTTCGCTTAGCCATGCAGAACTACCAGGAAATTCTGGATTTTACACCGACAATATAGAAGAGATCCCAAATAAAATTAGATATAAAGCCAAAGCTAAGTTTTCAGATAAAGTATTGGTATGGTGTGCCATATCGGAAAGAGGTGTATCCAGGCCTTTTGTTGGTGTAAGAGGAGCGGAAGTAAATGCCAAGGTCTACATTAGAGATTGTTTAACTAATTGCTTAATTTTTATCAACGTACATCACGGTGATGAAAATTATATGTTTTGGCCAGATCTGGCATCAGCACATTATGCAAGAGCTACACTTGACTGGCTGGAAGCAAGAAATATTCCGTATGTGCCCAGGATTAATAGTACAAAACCTCATGAGACCAGTTAGGCATATATTACGAGTCATAGAAGAAAACGGACCCTTAGCGGCAATTAATTAAATTATTTTTGTATAGCAATGATTGATTTAATAATATAATAAGTTTAAAAAATAAAAGTTTATTTGGATAGACACAAGTAGTTTGAATTTTTTTCTTAAAACTTATGTAATAGGGGTTATGGCAATCAATTTTAACGCTTCTTAAAATAAATACAAAGTCTTTTTATTAAAATGTATCCAAAAAGAACTAATATATAATGTATCTCCTTAAAAGTGTTAATTTTCTTTTGTATATTATTTATTTTAATTTCATTCGTTTTTAAAGAATTTTTTAAATTCCAAAGGAAAAATACACAATAATAACATTTTTCTTGTAATACAGGGTTATTGATTTTAAAGTAAACTGGGCTGTATTTTTAAAGTTCCCTGTACTTTTTTAAAAAACGAATATAGCCATTTTGTGTATTTTTTTCCGTAGAATTCAATAATCTAATTAGAAAAACATTTGAAACAAAAACAAAAGAGTTACAGCACGAGTGACGTATTTTTTAAATGGAATACCCCGTATATTTTTATATCAATAGGTATAGATTTCCACGAGGAATTCGGTGTTATAGGCGTTGCTGGGTTGCAATTATCTAAAACCTGCATAATACTATAAGGATAGTTTCACCTGAAAAAACCTGGCTGTCACAGGTCACAGGTGCTTATTTGTCAAAGTCAAGAATTTAAAAAATACGTTTATTACTTTTTGGAGTAGTTTTATAATGAGGTTTTTATCAGAAGAACATCTTCAAATTATATTATATTCTAAATGATATGATATATCTGTTTCTAAACCAAGCAGTAAAATCAATAAAAGAAAAAATTAAAATACAATACGAGGTAAAATATGGTGGTAATAAAAACATTATAACAAAATTGATATAGTAAAAATTTAAATGTCTATATGACCCCTTTTTTAACATGATGTATACCCCCTTCTTAGCCTTTTTAAGCTCGCCAATATTATTTGAGGTCTAGGTTAAAACTATTAATTTTATTTACAATTTTTTCTCTCCGTGCTTGTGTTCCCATTTTGGTAAACGACATTCTTCAAGTGACCCCATAGAAAAGTGTCCAAAATTGTTATATCTGGACTATTAGGAAGCCATCTAATAGTGCCATAACGTCCAATCCACTGATTGTATCGGCGAGTGAGATACTGCACAACTTGACGAACAGCATGGGGCGGCGCTCCGTCTTGTTGCCAAATTATCTTGCGATACGTTTCGAGTGGCAATTCTTCTAAAATGTCCTCAATATCGTTTTTAAGAAGATTAAGATATCTTTCTCTAGTTAAGGATCCCTCATAGAATATTGGCCCGACAATTCTATTGTTAAGCACATCACACCAGACATGAAGAGAAGACCTCCCTTGGTATTTATTCTCTTGAAATTTCTGGGATTTGTCTTCCCAGCTGGCGTATTGAGTCGGTAAACATTCCCGTGTAGTGTCTTCATCCGTCTAAAAATCGTTTGAAACAGGGTAGGATCGTTATCTTGTTCAAGGATTAAAATTTGGGAAACAAATTGAAAGCGAAGTTCCTTTTGTTTACGTGTAAAATGCTGCACTGGAAGAACGTGATATGGAAGATACTTAAAATATTTTAGTGTTCTCTAAACCCTCGCATGGGTTACTCTTCTTTTTGCAGGGCCATACCTCAAGACTATTGACTTCATGGGATACAAAGTAAAATAATTTAGAATAGCTCAATCCCGGTTTTTTTTTCTCATTGTAGTCCTTTTTTTAATATTTGACGATTTTGTTTCTTCGAATAAGACCTTCAGTTTTAAAATCCTTTTACTGATATATTTCGGTGAAAATTTGCAACATATATTTGTTGTGTTTCCCTGGCGATTTCTCCACATTTAGAGTTATAATTTGAAGCCGTTCTTCTGATAAAAACCTTATTATAAAACTACCCCAAAAAGTAATAAACGTATTTCTAAAATTCTTGGCTTTGACAAATAAGCACCTGTGACCTGTGGCAGCCAGGTTTTTTCAGGTGAAACTTTCCCTATAGTATCATGCAGTTTTTAGACAATTGCAGCAGAACCGCAGGAAATAAACCCAGCCACCCCCATAGCACCGAATGTCTCATGAAAATCTCTATCCATTGATATAAAAAAATAAACAAAGTATTCCATTTAAAAAATACGTCACTCTTGAATGAATTAATGAATTTGACGGAAAAAATGCACGAAATGGCCATATTCGTTTTTTAAAAAAGTACAGGGAAGTTTAAAAATAAAGCCCTGTTTACTTTAAAATGAATAACCCTGTACAAAAAAGGTCACAAATACGGCTCTGTTTACTTTTTATTGGGTAATGCTAAAGAGCTTAAGGCAACAAAAACAGAAATATCATTTTTAATAAACCAGATTTTAAGGTTAGATATTCAAAAAATTTTCCCTGTCTATTGATAATTTTATTATTGTTTAGGGTTAGTAACGACGGCAGCCAGTTTACCAGTGGACATCGCCAAAACACGAATTCAAAATCAGAAAGCAGCAATAGGACAGAAACAAGCTGGTCCCATGCAAGTTATTGTCGCCATAAAGGATGAAGGTATTTTTGCCCTTTGGAAGGGTTTCTTTCCGTACTACTTTAGATTGGGGCCGCATACTGTGTTGACTTTTATATTTTTGGAACAATTTAACGCTGCATATAGAAGATTTCACGCAGATTAATGATAACTAATGTACTGATTGTCCCTCTGGACAATGAACCTAAAAAAATCTCCTTAAGAAAGTCAACAAAAAAAGTTGATAAGAAATTGCCTACAAACTGACTCCCGTAACAAAATTCCTAAACTATTGTTACACTTAGAGCAAGGAAAAAAGAAGCTAATAAAGAAATTGTGAAAGAACAAATTACTGAAGGTAAAAGTCAATGTGGGTCTAGCTTAAATATGCCTTAAAATAAAAATAGAAAAATATTTTAATTGACATTGTTTTGCAGAATCATTTTAAAATAAAAACCTAAATTTGTCCTAAAATAAAAGAAGTCTGTGCAACATAAATATTTATTATGTTGCTTGTTGCATCATTTATAGCAAAAAAATAGGAAGAAAGGAAACTAAACGAAGTAAGATGTAAATTTAAAGTTTTTACCATTAAGTTTTTAAATGACTATTTGTTTATCAAAATCTTTAATTCTGTCTAAATATAACGTAAATTAACTTTTTAAATACTTGTTTTACTACCCCCGCTATAATGGAAATGTAATCGCTAAGAAATGGCACCTCGAGGGTTTCTTAGATTTTTAGGTTTGGAGCTTCCAGATTACGAGAAAGGTGGTTACCTATTCTTACCTAAGTATGTGACGGTGTACTTGTTGGCCATTCTGTTAATGTTGAATATCTTATTAAATAAAATAGCATTTTAATAAAATACAGTTTGTTTTCCTAAAATGTTCAAGACATTTTCTTGATTTCAGGACAATCAATACAAACACTAAATTTTTTATTTCAAGAAAAGACAGGTAATAATATGTCAAAAACAAGATCTTCTTGACAATATTTTTAAGAAATCTTGACATTTTTTGGTTTTATTAATAATTTTTATCTTCCTTCTAGATCTGGTTGGAAGTAAGGTTGTAAGGCGTTTTGAAAAATCTTTCTATTAAAATAATGTATATATTCTGTAAAAAGTTCTGTATGTTTCTTTACGTACATCCTCAAGGCATACAGAGTTTTCATTTACATTTTGATATCTACCTACTACGATAACTAAAAAGATAGAAAAAAAACTTTTTTATATATTTTTTATAGTTTTTTATCTATGATAATCTGAGCATATAGTTAGAAAAAATGAAAATTAAAAACTTTAAAAAAGATAACTGTTTTATTAAATGGAACACCCTGTATATTTTTATTTAGAATAAAGGCCCTATCCATGCCCTTTTTAAAAATATATAGTTTGCTGGTATTTTATTCAGCCGTATTGAAAATATTTAAGTTTTTATTTAAAAATTTAATTGATAGTAAAAATTTGTATTGCCTTGAAAAATAAACGATTTAATTGGTTTATATGTTTTTTTAACTTAGTATCTCAACGACAAATATGCTTTTTGGATAGGAAGGTAAGGAACCTTAGATGGCCGTCAAATAGCCCCGATTCAAACCCTCTGGATCAATTTTTGTGAGGTTACTTAAAAAATTAAATTAATTATAATAGGTCAGAAAATATAAACATACTTAGACAAAAATTGAGAATGATTTTGTTTTATTTAATGGGAACCGTGCAAGTTAAGAAAAACCATTTTCAATTGCAGAGAAAATGTGGGAAGTTGCGTTGAAAATTTGTACTTTTTTAGATTTTTAGGTTATTAAATTATTTGTTTTTCATGGCAATGTTTTTTTTTCTATCAATTGAATTTTTATTTAAAAGCTTGAATATTTAAAACGTCTGAACGAAATACCAGCAAACTAAAGGTGTTCCATTTAAAAAGGTTAACTGATTAATTTTTCTTAACGTTTTGATGTTCATTTCTTTCTTATACTAAAAAGATAAAACATAAAAAACTATAAAACTTTGATACAAGCTTTTTAAAAATTTAAAAGAATACCTTGTACATAGCGTGTTCTTAAAGTAAATGTGACAAGTGCATCATTAAGTTCCCAATTTTTCAATAAATTTTCCATCTCTTACCGTGTTTTTACTATTATTTTTTTTTAATAAGGTTCAAAAAGCAACGCCGACAGCGTCCTACAACATCCCTGTCACATATACACATTCGCGGTCGCGAATGTATAACAAAACAAACATTCGCCGTCTACGCCTTGTCCACCAAATTATACAATATCACTCAACATTTTCAGTAAAAGTTACAATTTTACCCAAAAATAAGAATTATTTATCACATCAGCAACACTGCTAACTTTCAAAGACTTCTTGACAAAATGGTGACTTTATATACTTTAACAAAACAATGGATTACATTGTTGTAATTTACCGAAAACTCGCCCTAAATGCTACTTGAGTCAGAACTTTAAATTTCTATCTTTAATTATTTTAAATTTTTGCAAAACCTTATATTGCAATATATGCCACACAATGCGCATTATTTTAAAACGTGACTATTTTTAAAATCTCTCACTCCCTCGGACTAAGAGAGAATTCTTTCGCCCAAGACAGTTCCAAAAGATAAAACATAGTTTTAAAATTACCAATCATACCTTGCTGCAGTTTACAATATACTTTCAAGATAATTTTTTGTCGTTGTATATGGCAAAAATACCTAAAAAGACGTATTTCTTTCCAAAAAAAAATTTCTTCCACACAATTTTGATTTTTTTAAATTCAAATTTAAATTAAAAAAAATAATATAATTTCATATTGTTACGGACTTTAAAAATATCTGTTTAGTTATTAGAAATGTGGAAAGTAAGAATTATTTTATTTAGGTTAATAATTTATTTTACATAAATTACCCTAGTTTTTCCTTTTTCGACGGCCATTGCGGATTATGCTGAGGGCCTGGAGACATCCATTTTACACTTTTCTTCCATCCTGTGGTAAAAGAATTCTTTCAGCTAATTCTAGACTTTTCCAGACTTTTACCATTCTTTTCCACATTACTATAAAAAGCGCGAAGAAAGTCCGCACGGGCCAGTATGTTTCTGACTTTCAAAGCGAGCAGAAGTTGACAGACAATTAACGGTTAAACAGTTATCATAGTTACGTTAGGTTAAATTGTTGTTACCATAAAAACCTTTGTGAACCTGATTTCCAATAAAAAGGAGTAAAACCAGAAACCGTGTTTTTATACGGTGTGCTACGGACCTAGGCGTGCGCAGGGTAAAGCTGGTGTGGGTGCCGAGATAACAATAATAATGCGCAGACACCATCAAACAGACCAGGAGAAGCTGCAAGCCTGGTTGGAGAAGTCTCTTCATGGACGTCACCCCAATGAGGTCAGCCAGGAAAATGTCGACAAGTTCGCGTCGAACTACTGGCAGACGTCGAGGAAGATGTTCCCAGAGACTGAAGGCTTCTTATTGGCTATACAGGACCAAGTTATTCTGACAAAAAACCATCTGAAGCATATCGTTAGAGACCCGACTATAGAGAACGATCGATGCAGATATGAATGTCAAACATCGGAGACAATCCAGCATATAACGGGGGGTTGCCAAGCATTTGCAGCTTTAGAGTATAAGGAAAGACACGATTTAGCAGCCAGGATACTTCATCAACAATTGGCAGAGAAGCTAAAGCTTTTACAGAATGAAAAATTGCCTTACTATAAAAATACTTCGGAACCTATTCTCGAAAACAATGAATTTAAATTATACTGGGACAGAACTGTACTTACAGACCAAACTGTTGCTCACAATAGACCAGATATTGTATTGGTGGATAAAGTTGGGAGGTAAACAACACTGATCTATGTCGCTATTCCGAACAACAACAACCTACGGGAGAAATAGAATGAAAAGATTGCCAAATACAGAAACCTAGACACACAAATAAAAAGACAGTGGGGAATAAATACCGCCCAAACGATCCCCATAATTTTATCAACAATTGGCATTATACCAAAATTTTTTTACAACATCAAGGGACTAGGCCTTGGTGAACATCTGTATAAGGCTATGCAAAGGGCAGTACTACTTGCAACCGCTCGGACTGTCCGGAAATTTGTGGGGAATACAGCAGAACCTAGAGAACCTAGAGCTCGAAAACGTGGAAAGGGTTCCCACAGAGCTTAATCATTTTGACATCTGAAAATATCTGGGATGAGTAAATGTTCCCCTTAGAGGGAGTGCAAAGCCGTGTGGCTTGAAATCATAATAATAATAATAATGAAGTAAATAAAACTATGAATAACAATATATCGAATTAATACATTGTTATTAATAAAATTAATTATTAATAAATTAATAAGAATACATTTTTAGGAATGTTTGGTAAATATTTACGAAATAATAACAAACCGAGTACATTATATATTATTTATTATAAAATAATTCTTCTTTCATAAGGTACAATTTTTTTAAATTTCGTTTATCACAGTACTTATATCAATATTTGCGGCTAATTCCTGTTCCACAAATGGAACCAGGAGATTTTCTAAATGTTCTTGGCGTATTGTGGATCTTAATTTTGATTTTACCATACTCATTTTAGAGAAGGTTTGTTCGCGTGTAATTTTTAAATCGAACCTTATTAAATAATAATGTTTATATTTTAAATACAGTAATCTTTTTTAGGCTAGTGGGGGTGCCACGGCACCCACGGCACCCACTGTGCGCACGCCTATGGCTACGGAACAATATGATACTTTAAAGTATAATCATTAAAGAGATGATGTCATTTAAAATTTTGAAATTAGAGTGTGGGGCGCCTAGGGGGCAAAGTATAGTGATTCTAATTCCCTCTGCCTGTATATAAATAATATGAAATTACAATTTTTTGAGTATTTTATCTTTTAAAATATTTTCAATCATGTTTTTAAATTAACACCCTATATGTTTTTCTTTTCTCGTAAACCTAATTGATTTCTTGAGATTAATAGGATGTTTATTTTTATAATCATATGATTTACAAATTTGCAGCTTGTTATGCCCATGTTGCTTATATCTAAAGTATTTTTAATAGCCTTGGCAAATTGAAAGTATATGTTTCAATTTGTCTTGGTTATAAATTTAAAGTTGAATACATAAATGTATTTTTTACTAGGTCAATCATTAAAGTTTATGTAATAATCCAAAAGATATTAATAGAATTTTTAACTGGAATCAATTTAGCATTAGGAAGCTTGTGTATTTGCTCATAAAAAAATAATATTTATAAAACAAAATTGGGTTTAGTTCAGCACCTTTTTTTCCCATTATAAACTTTGTCTAACCTCCCCAATTTTAAAATAAAAAGTTAAGTATTTTAATATTTGCATTTCGGCAACCCAAAAAGCAAGAAATTTAAGAAACTCTTATTGATAAAATTGCTAAAAAGTGCTTTACTATAATACATGTTTGGCACACCGGCCCATCGACACTTATCAGTCAGTTTGCCAATACTTCTACATATTGGCCCTATGATATATTTATGGAGGCTCACTGTTGAAAAACCATTGGGGTGTTAACGATATAGTAACTAATATTTATCGATGTTTCATTTGGGACCACTGTTGGAAAATCATTGGGATATTAGCTAAATAGTAACTAATATTTACCGTATTTCATTTAAGCTTACTGTTGGAACACCACTAGAAAACCAAATAAAATTGAAATGTAAAAATTTTGATTTTATTTAAAAAAATATGAATACATAAAAAACGTTAATAATATATTTCCTTGAGTACAACAAGACAAACGAGGCACTTAAAACAATGGGGTTTGCAGATAAATTTAAAATGTCATAAGATAGTCTAACTACAAAAATACAAACAAGGTCAGAATTAACATAACAGTCAATAATAATACGAAATATAATAATAGCAAAGCTTCCTAAAACTATAAAATATAACCATAATATACTTTTCATTTGCCAAAACACCAAAAAAACACAAAAACTACCTAAAAACGGTACAAACTTTCCGATCACGTCATCCCTAATCATTCACAAAAATTACCAAGCTTCTAAAAGAGTTAGGTTATGATGGTACGCTTCACTTTTAGTTGTCGGTGGTTAGGCAAAGGGCACACGATCTAACGTATGCTGAGTAACGAATAAATGCAGTGGGCCAATGCTTAATTAATAACGTTCGATTTGTAACTCAGCTAAATTAATAGGCCACTGTGGATATATTATTATGTCTTTTTTCTGTCGAACTATTAACTGAGTATTAATATCGGACTAACGAATGACTGTGTCTATAGTCAATTAAAAGACGCTGACATTAGTGGGCCATCACAGTACCTTTAGAAAATCGACCAAAGCTGTTAATAGGGAAGCTTAAAGTAAAAAATACATTTACACTAAAAACATGATTAATTTATCATGGTGGTTTAATTTTGGAATGTTGTTGCTTAAAATATGTACTAATTTCATTTTACAACTTTTTAACCCTTATAAATCAACCTCTTTTATAACTTAATTAAAAAAAAAAGATTCACCCAAAAAAATAATAATAATTAATAGTTTTTTAAACATAGCTCCTTTATTTCTGATAATAAAAAGTTTTTTCAAAAATGATTTTGTAGGGTTTTTAAGAGCTACGAGGTTATGTGAATTGAATCTCTTTAAATCCCTTAGTTTTAAAATGGGGTGAGTTTAAAGAGCTCGAGCAAGGTGGTGCTCGCTCGTAAATAGAGGCTTTAAACGGCCATATCTTGCCAAATATTTATTATACAGAAAATCTACGAAAATAAAAATCTTTGTAATCAAAAAAAGCTACAATTCGGTACTCTAGCATTTTTTCGTATCTTCAGTATTTTTGGAGTTATTTTGAAGAAAAGGGTTTTTTTACGAAATTGCGGAAAATCGTTTTTTACTTTAAGCTCCAATTTTTCTAAAATAAGGCATTTTAGATTAGACAAATTTTTGGAATATATTGATAATACATATATAAAGAGAATCGCAGACGGACAAAAAACAATTTTAATTAGGAGGGTAATTAGGGGTTGGTTGTCACTGTTTTTTTCCTAGAAAAAAGTAGACACCTATCTTATTTTTATCATAACTCGCTTAATTTTTACGCTAAAGACGTTTTTTTAAAAGGTCTAATTTTATATTTAAAAAAAATTTTTACAAGTTTCCCCTAAAAAAAAATTAAATTTTCCGGAATTTTCTAAAAAGGTTCCTTCCGATTTTGCCAAAATTTATGGGGGGTTTTGGGGCGGGGTTGAATCTGTTTTTTTTTGGCAATTTTTTGTTTAGAGATATTCAAAAATAAAGTTAAAAATCAAAGTAACCTAATTTTCACTATTTTCCCCTTTTTTTTTTGTACAGAATTCTTGATTGTTACACTAAAGTGGCAAAAAATTTTTTTATAAACCCTTTTTAAAAAAACCTTGTATTTTTATTTATTTTACACCTTTTTTCCTTAAATTGGGGAACCCCTTTCAAGTTCAAAGGCAGCGACCACATTTGTTTACAAAAAGGCTAGTGTATACATGGTTGCCTACACGTTGCGGCGTCTAAAAGGGGGAAGGGTTTTTTGAATTAAAGGGAAAAAAAAATGTAAAATTAATATAAAAACAAGTTTTTAAAAGGTGTTTGTGAAATATTGTGTACCAATTTGGTGTAAAAATCAAGAATTCTGTGCAAAAAAAAGGGAAAAAATAGTGTAAATAAGGTTAGTTTGGTTTTCAACTTTGATGATGAATATCTCAAAAAAACGAAACGTTGCCAAAAAAAAATTTTTCAGATTCGTAATCAGCGCCCCAAAAAAAAACCCCTATACCGAATTTGGTTTAAATCGGAGAGGAGGCAATTTTCGAGACAATTACCAATTTTCCCGCTATTTCCTTTGAATTATTTTAATGTATAATTTGATAATAAAAAAAAAAAGCTCGTAAACGTAGATAACAGACAAAAAAATTTATTACGTAACTTTTTAGCACCCGCAGTACTCGCACATAATAAAAACACGAGCAAAAATTTTAATTTTTGGGGGTGACAATTTTTGAATTTATGATTTGACGTGTTTACTGTTAAATGTCTGGTTTTATATTATTAAGTTACATCTGGGGGGGTGCATGATAAGTTACTAATATGGAAACACATTTTAGCAGATAATTGAAAAGTTGGCTAAAAAGAGCCGCTTGCACATTGGGTACAACTCTTTTTTGCCCTCAAAATATCTGAAAAAAAATTTTTTTCTAAAATAATTAGGAGAGCCAATATTTTACTACTTGAAAAAAATTTCAGGTGATTTTTTTTACCGCCCGGCATAGCAACACCCGATATACATATGCATGTACATACCTTTTTTTCCGTTTCAATGTTTTGGGCCCTTTTAAATTTTCTTTTTTTTTCGGCGAAACGATCCCGTAAGACTTTTTTTTTTTTTTTGCTTGTGCACTATCTAAATTTGCAGTATTTAAATTATTCAATAAAAGTTTAAAAATCTTGTTTTTTTGTTTTAGAGTAATATTCTTGGTTCCTCACATCCCATAATATAAAAAGTTTTTCGAATTCTTTTAATAAACAAAACTCTGGTGTTACTCCACTCCATTTTCAAATTAAACTAATTCGCCCGTTGAAGTACGGTTCGTAGATACTCCCAACAGTCCCAACCCCGTTCAAACTGGACGTTCGCGAACCAATTTAAATTTTTTTAGACCCAGTCCTTTTCTGGCAAATTAAATAAGCCAAGTGTAATTTAATGGGTTCGTTTTAGAAAGACATATCTAGTTAAAAAAAAACATTAAATTTCGCCTAGTATTTTAAAAGTTATTAAAAAAACGATTTTCAGGGGCATCCGTTATGTACCTGTATCTCCGTAGGGGAGGGTCGTAGGAAAAAAGTCTATGGGACACCCTTTTTTTTTTTTTTTTTTTTTTTTTTTTTTATATATATATATATAATTTTAAAAAAAATTATATTTTTTTTGTTTAAAAGAGAAAAAGTTAGAGCTTTTAATATTAATATTAGAAAATGGGCCCCCATGTAAATTCCTTTTCCAAAATTTTTCCAAAAATTTAAATAAAAATTGGAAAAAACCCGTTTTTGTTTTGAATTTTTTTTTAGTAATTCATCGTTTAAGTTGGATTGATATTAAATGTTAACATTTTTCAAATTTTTTGACGCAACCATCAACTTTGTAAGAAAATTGCATGGGGCATTTTTTGTAAAGCATTTAATTTCCTATATCTTGTTTATAAAAAAAGTTTTCGATATTTCTTACCGGATTTAGGATAAGTAACATTGGGAGTTTTGATCAGCACGTTAAAGACCATATTTTTGCAAAATATTAGTTAATTCGACATTAGTTTTTGCGGGGTCCCTTTATATTAAGAGTCCATTCGCGCCGTAAAAATTGGTTCCAATTTGGGGTTCGGGCATAATGTTTTCTTAAAAACGGTTAAAGTTATCGATAATTTTCAAAAACTATATGAAAGCCAACACTCAAATCTAGGCTTCTGCTGTAATAGTTTTTAAATTTGTATTTAGTTTTTAATATTTCCTTGAGTGAAAGTTTTACACAGGTGTTACAGCAGAGGCATAGATTATTTCCTTACATTTAAAATGGTGTGTAATTTATGTCATTTAAGTGAAAAATAGTTACCAAAAAAGGTTATCTCCTGTAGGCTTGCAATCGGAAACAACATCGCATCGATACACCGAATTTGGAAGAACCTAAATAAAATATAATATTTTTAATGCGGCTATACGAAAATTGTGGTAGTGGGAGATTGTTAGACTCGGCCCACCGTCTCCACGTCCTTTTACCCGACCCCTAAGCTGTAGCGTAAATGCACTCTTATCCTTTATTTGTTACAAAAAAAGAAATAATAATGTTTTAGAGTTCTACACCCATGACATCAATTACTAGGTTTTCCATGTCTTACTGCCCTATTTCAAGGAAATGGGACATGGACTTTTATTTACTACTTTGTATCTAACTTAGTTGTGTTGTAGTTTAAAAATAACAATAAGTAATTGCCTTTACTGCGAGGAAGCGGGAAGGATAAGGCGGCACAAGGGGCGGAACAGCCAGGTTGTGGCAAGTGGCTTTTATGTACTCATTAAAAAAATAAAGCAAAGTGAAACGTGGATGAAATAAAAAAAAAGGATTATTTTTAGCGACTTTTTCTTTTGAAGATATTAAAAAATCGGATTAATGCTAAGTAACTGTTTTTTTTAATGCAGAGCTGGACTACTTGAAAAACTACAAAAAATAAAGTTCTTAGATTTTAAGTTTTGTAAAAGCGATGCCTTAAATTCATTGCATTAAATATAAACTGGACTTCCTTTTTAAAAAATTATATTGCCCACATTATCTCAAAAAGTCCACACTTGGCTACAATAAAATAAGGAACTTATTTCCATTTCATTGGGAATTCACAGTTCTGTATTTTAAACAAAAATATATGCTTTACTGCACTGTGCAAAAGAAAAAAACAGGAGGGTTTACAAAAACAAATGGAGCTGCATAATAACAGGCAGTCAGGCGTTACTGGGGGCACTTGAAAACCCCAAGGTAACGTCTAAGCTGACATGGAAATGCTAAAAAGAACTGAAAGTCCTAGGAAAACGCAACAGGATAACTCTCCCGTAGGCACCGGGACATTTGGGAATAGAAGGCAACGAAAAAGCAGATGAACCTGCTCTCGAAGTGACCAAAACCACAGCACAAATCCGAAACAAACACCAGGAATACTGGTTCAGCGCGTCAGTACCTATAACAAGACATGGAGAAGGCTTCATGAAGGGTCCATCTAAAAAAACGAAGAAAGAAGTACTCAGACAAAGTAGGAAAAGACGTCGCATAACAGTAGAGCTGCTAATAGGGCACGATAACCTAAGAGGTCACCTACACAAGATAGACTCATACAATGGGGACCAAGGTTACAGGATGTGTGATGAGGAGGAAGAAACCGAAAATGAGCCCAAATATATATATATATATATATATATATATATATATATATATATATATATATATATATATATATATATATATATATATATATATATATATTTTTTTTTTTTTTTCAACCAATTAGTCTCGGGTTATACGGACTTGTAGAAGGCAAGACTAGTGATGACTCGTATAAAGGAGAAGAGGAGATTGGGCACAAAAAGCCCAAGAGGGTGCTCAGTATTGCAGAGTTTATTAGTAAATCGGGCGTATCCTAAAACCTGTATAGTAGTAATTTTTATGTTTTACTTTATGTGTTTTAAAAAGAACAAAACCGTTCCGGAAGTTTTAAAAAACACTGAATTTATTTTGCTTATTAAAAGAAAAAAACTTTTTTTCGCTGCCAATGCTATAAAACAGAAACATTTCTATACAAAATATAGATCAAAGAGTTTTTCTACCTTTCGCTTTTCCAAATTCGTTCTTTGTAGGTGTTTCTGAAACCTTCATTACACGCAACATTAAATTATTATTTTTTTGAGTAAGCGAAAAAATACGAGCACTAGATGCCTGTAATTTTCTTTTATTACGACACATTTTCTTATTATACTTTTTTCTTTTTAAGTGCACGAAGAAAGTGTTTACTTACATTTCACATTGATTAAACATAAAATAGGCGTTTAATTTAATATAAGGTATATATACCGGGTGGTGCATCTTCGGGTGGGATATAAAAAATCCTATGTTATTTTTAATGGGGTTAATTATTGGCTCTCCTAAATATTTTAAAGAAAAAATCAATTAAGGACTATTAAAGTGCTTGCAAATCTACGTAAATGATTAATACTTTAGATTTTTTAGTTACACCGCTTGCAAGTTAGATGCTCATATATTTTTAAAAATTGTTACTTTATTATCGCCTCATATTAATGAATAACAATATAAATACCAGTTAGTTGTGAATTAACGTTGTCATTTTGAAATTTAGTGCTTTATCGTTATCAAAGACAACATTAATTCACAACTAACTGGTATTTTTATTGTTGTTTATAAATATAAAGCGATAATAAGGTAACAATTTTTAAAAATATATAAGTATTTAACTACCAGTTAGTTGTGAATTAACGTTGTCATTTTAAAATTTAGTGCAAACAGGTATTTTTATTGCTGTTTATAAATATAAAGCGATAATAAGGTAACAATTTTTAAAAATTTATAAGTATTTAACTTGCTAACGGTGTAACCGAAAAATCTTAAGCATCTACCATGGACGTAGATTTGCATGCTCTTCAATAAACTTTAACAAAATTTTTCTCCAAAATAATTAGAAAAGCCAATAATTGACCCCAATAACTCTTCTAAGGTATTTGGTTTTTGCTTGTACACAGCATTTTTTGTTATGCCCAAAAAAAATTGCACGATGTTATGTCACATGATCTCAAAAGCCAATTAACTGATCCACGCCATCCGATTTATTCCTTAAACGTTTAGTTTCAAAAATGTCTTATTTCTAAACGGTAGTGTGTCAGAGAAAAGAAGTATTTTTATAAGTTGAATTATTTTTTAATTCTGGAATCACCACGTCTCTTAACATGTCATGGCATTTTTCTGATAAAACCGTTCATTAAAAAAATAAACCCTGTCACGTTAAATATAGCTTCTTCTGTCCACAAAATCCGATCGGTAAAATTATCTTCAGTTTCAGACCAAAGTAAGAACCATTTTGAATATTCCAGTCCTCGATCAAAATCATCTTTATGTAAAGCATGCAGATGTTGTGGCCGGTAGCATCTCAGTTTCAACTTCCTCATAAGGTCTTGAAGACTTGACCGAGGCATGCCCAGTTGTAAAGTCCGTCTTCTGGTGGATACGGTTGGGTTTTTAACAACACGTTTTGCAACTAACTGTGCTTCTGAATGTAAAGTGCATGGACGCCTTTTTTAATAAATCAGCTACACTGCCAGTATTCTCAAATATCTTATTTAACTTAAATAAGGCCTGTTATGTTGGCGGCACAGCTTTGGAAATTTTTTCTACAATTAATGTTCTCACAATAGCACTGTTTTTAAGGTGCCACCACATCTGTGTTCAGTTGTCGTCTATTTGCGGTTCATTTCTTGTAATCAATTCCTTGCAGCATAAACGTTCAATACTAAATAAATTAATGGCGTAGGCGTAGCCTATACCGACTGTAGGTACATACACTGATGCTAAGTTTTGAAGTAAATGTGCGGTTTCAAGAACAGCCAGCCTGTATTTTATTATGCTACATGTAAAGTGCTTCTAAAACCTTAATCGCACTTTTCCTTAAACTGTGTTTTTAAAGTTGGTGAGCAAGATTTCTCGGAAACAACTTAACCGATCAGTCTTAAATTTTATTACCAGCTTTTAGAGGATATTTTTTAAGTAATTTATCAAATATTTATTTTTACTGATAAATATTTTTTATTTTATAAACAATTTAAGTTTTAAATTTTTGTTACAAATCGATTTTTATTTAAAAAACCGTACTTTTGTCAAAAATTATAACTTAGCTTATTCTTTCATTACAATTACATCATATTACCAAAATATATATTTTTTATTTTGTTTGAATGATCCAGGCTACAGATATTATGCTCAACGCAAGCCGCCTTCTTTTAGAGTTCCCGAAAATCAGCTGTAGCAGCTTCCAAAATAGCTACTTTAACAAATAACAAATGCTAAAGTACAGTTAAAGTTTATCATATTATGTGTAGCAATTTTTATTTTAATAAATTACGGAATATTCTTGAAAAATTGATTTTTTTGGTCCTTCCGATTATACATAACTCCTTAATGCTAGGAAAAATAATGAAATTTTTGTCATACAAGTGTTTGGATATATAAATAAATATTTACAAGCCAAAATTTTACCCTAAACTTTTAAGAATAATATTAGTTTTACTTTTAAAAAAGGTACTTTTTACGCCATTCATATTGCTGATAATAATAAGAAGCTTAATTATTCTGCTATTTTTCGTTTGTCAACAGTTTCTTTTGTTCTGATACTATTTTTCATCTGCTAACAAGGCCTTTGGATCTTTATTTAATTATTAAATTTATTCGAAATTATATTACAATATTAGTTGGATATGTGTGTATTGACAGGGAGCGAAATGTATGGTGGGGACAGTTAAATCGATTGCAGTGCTAGAGGTTAAATTTTCGTTAATTAATGCTTAATTTAAATAACAATTAGAGAAAAATATTAAATTTTATGCATAATAGTTGTTGTGCAGTTCAATGTAATAATACTGGCAGAAATAATTACTTCAAATTTTATACATTTCCAACTGCTAAATGGAAATTAGGAAAAAGGAAAACAATGGATAAATGCACACAGACAAAAGTTAAAGTGTTAAATTTAAATTTTCCGCTAAGCCGAATGACTTTCGGCTTTTGGGCTTAGCCGAACAACTTTCAAATTTGACGTAACAAGAAGAAAAACTGATTTGTTTCTTGCCGTGTACCGTTTGTTTCTGCTTTTTCCTGATGTTTGTTAATGATTTGCGAGTCTAAAAAATAAAGAGGTTCTTTTTAATGAACTAAGTATTCAAGGAGTGTCTGCAGAACCAACTTTTGAGTCTGTGTAGTTTTCTGTAATTGTTAATAGAGAAAATGGCCATAAAGCCTTCAAGTGAGTAAAGTACAGTAAAACTTGTGTTAACGGACACCATTTTATATAGGCCACCTGTGTCATCAGCCACTTTCAAGGTAACAAAATTTACTTCATAGGAATTCCTTATATAAATATCCTTAGATAATGGACACCCTTATAAAACAGCCACGGCCAGACAAATCTCAATTTTTATAAGCTATTTCAGGTAAATCAACCTTTTTATGTTTGCCGGAATTTCTTTGGGCTAATGTGTTATTTATTATGCAAACTTTAAAGGTGAAAATACCCAACAATAATATTTATGGCCAGGTTTAAATAGCATTAGTGGCTATAGGGGGATTACCTTCACATTATATTTTTAGTTTTGTCTTGAATTGATAAGAATAAAGGTATCGTGTTCGGAATCGAAAAGTGTTTAATCATGTCCCTAAAATAAAAAGGTTTGTCACTAAAAAAAAAAGATCGCGGAAAGTAAAAAGTACCCTTTGGGTTCGCAAAAACTGGCCGAAAAGTTTGCTTTGGGAAAATTCCAAATAAATAATATCATCAGGAATAAAGCTGAACTAAAACGAATGTTTAAAGAAGGTGTTAATTTAGAATAAAAAAAAATCCCGAACTCGGAGAATTGGCAGTAGATCAAGTCTTCTACAATTGATTCTGCAAAGCAAGAGGTAAAAATGTTCCAATATCTAGACCGTTAATTAAACAAAAAGCAGACCTATATTCCCCACACTAAAAAGAACCCCATAACTTCAAATCACGGACCGTGGTTTTCTAAATCCTGTGACAAAGCCAGACTTTTAAAACTTCAAGCCCACAAAAAGTTTCTTCAAAACCCCAGTCCCGAAAATCGACAGGCTAGCATCGAAGCAAGAAATCAGTATAATCAGACCATCTCAGAAGCAAAAGACCGTTTTAACAATCGAATAAAAGATAAAGTTCTCTCGTGCTCAAATGGCAAGGGACCAAAAGCTTTTTGGTTCCTTGCCAAAAATATTAGTCAGAACTTTTGCACAAATTCTTTTCCACCCCTAATCTCTGAAGATGGAATTGTCTCTACCTCCAAAAACCCATAAACATTACTAAAATTCCGCCGATTTTTACCTAGGTGATTTAACCAAAAGTTATTTTGACATTTGTACTGTTATCCAACAGTCATTAACAGCGCTGACATACAGCAGGTTTACATATCTTTATTAATTCTACAAATAATCCGACGGCTTTCAAGAATGATTTTACGCAGCCGCCAGATGTCGTTTTTACCGCGCACCGTGCAATAAGTATTTTGAAAGCAATAAGTAATTTGTAATTTATTTTTAATTCATTTGACAGTTGACATTCCAAGTTACATAAAGTTTTTTATTTTCAAAAATGCAAAAATTAATTTGGATTGATTAAAATAGAGTTTGAAAAAAAATGCGTCATAATTTTGATAAGTAGATGAGTCAGCCCGCCGGTCAGTTAGTCAGTAAAAAAATGAGCGATTTTTAAAGTAGAATATCTCACAAACCATTTGACATAACTTTTTAAATTTTACAGGTAATTACAAAACTTATATAAGTTTACATGACAAATATCATACCTTTATGTGGAACGAAAACAAAGTTATTATACGAAGAAAACTAGGCTAAAACGTTTTATGTAATATACATACTAAGTGGGTCAGGCCGGAATTTAATCTGGCGATAATATTTATTACTTTAACATGGGTATTTCAACCTTGTGTACGGTAGTTTATTTTTATGTTATCATACTTCACCCCCGCATAAGGCACGTCTTTTAAAATCATTGCTTTCAAGTAATAAAACGGAACAATGAAAATATAAAAACTTAATCCTTACACAGTAACTCCACAAAAATTTGTCAATGTCCGTGGAAATACTAATCTCCTTCTAACCCTTTCTGCCAGCAGGTTGATTTATCCTTTGCCGCAATGGTGTCTCATGTCACTTCCTTCGGGTTTTTCGTATTCTTTTTTAACAATTTAGCGAGAATACAACGCAGTATTCCTTAATAAATTATGCAGTTGCCTTGGCTTCTTATAAGGGTGAAAAGTTCTTCAAATAAATAACACTCATTAAATGTTTATGTTGTAAAATTTTTAGTGTAAGAAGAGTAGAAACTTGCCACTTGTAAAGAGTAGAATATACCGGGTGTCCACGAGATTTCTTTAGGGTTGTCATGTTTTTACCCCTTTATCAAGATTTATAAAACTTAAGGAGGTTGTTATTCTAATAAAACGACATTTTTTTCATATGTAATGGCTTTTCCCCCGAGCGTGCGGAAAAGTCCACTTTTCCGCAGCATTTGAAAACGCAAAGTTGCACTTTTCCCGCACAGTGTGCGGAAAAAAAGAACTTTTTCACGCAGTGCGGAAAAAATAAAACTACTCTAAAATCTTACAGGTAAGCAAGATTTATATGTATTTTTTTAATTGTAAAAGGTATTTCATGTAATATACAACCATTTTTAAGTTTTAGTTTATTCTCTTTTTGTTTGTTACTTCGTAATTTTCAATATTTCAACTAAAACAAAAAAAAAAAAATTTTTTTAAATTTCCCTGTATAATAATAATAAATGATTATGACAAGTCAAGCAACAATATGTAATCTTGGTGATTTTAACACATGTCAGATTTTTCTTCGTTTCCAAAGAACAAGCAATTGCACAAATGAATTTTAATACAAACAAGCATTTTTAATGGGGAAAAACATCATAGTATCTTTTTTTTTTTTAAATAAAAATCCGACAAAAATAATTATTTAAAATGAGTAGTTCCGATGAGGAGCTCCCCATTTTTCCCGGTGCAGCAAATACCGTAAGTTTTTAATTTTTTTTCCCCCAATATTTAGTGAAAAATATGAGAATCAATATGGGGATTTCGAAAACTGGTGCTCCAGC